>JAMKCH010012977.1:0-26265 GCA_023653785.1 Ophioderma brevispina
TAGCAAAATAAATCCAAGATTAATTAATTAAATTTTTAATTAGTAAAAATATCTCGATTTTTTTCACTTTCCGTAGTGCCCAAGGGGGGGGGGTGGGTTCCTAGGGACCCAACCTAATTTATTTATGAAGCCGTGCGGATTGATTTTTTTTAGTATCAGGAGAAGCGATATGCATTAAATCAGACAATATAGCAAAAAAACTCCGTGTTCATTTACACGTCAGTCAATAGCCGTATAATTAACGCTGTTCGTAAAACAAGTTGTTTACGCTTTTCACATACAGATCTATGTGCGTCGTCTTGGCCTCGTGCGTGAGGGGACGGTCTGCCACGTGGTTTGTACTCCAGTGATTCATAAATGCTTTGTTTATGGATGGAGCTTAGTGTGGTTGTACACGAGAAGCACTCCTCCAACATAATTAAATACATATCGTCACCACAGCACATCCTACTGTCGTAAGTCTGACTTTTTTACTTTTATGCGTATTTGCATTAATAATGTTATGGTCTATAAATGCACAAAGTTACAATCTTGATGATGACCGAAATTAGTGGATATTAATTAAGAATTTTGATCAATAAGCTCAAAACTGCATATCGCGATTCACATACTGTAAATGTTTCATTTTACAAGTAATTCAATAGGCGTATAATAAAGCTGTTCCGTACAAACAAGTTGTTTCAGCTTTTACATACAGATCTATGTGGTCGTATCTGCCTCGTGCGTGAACATGACATGTTCACAAGAGATCTATTTAAACGCATTTGAAAGATAAAGGTTGAATGAAAATTAGCGTCGTGTGTAAAATACGGACTTTTTTTACGTTCACATACTGTGACTTATGACTTTGTAGATTATATGAGGAATACAAAACAATTTGCCATTTCAAAACTCAAGCAAGGTTAAAAACTAAAAAATAAAAAGTAAATTGTAATGTATAATTCCATAATACAAACATGGAAAGCTACGGGGTAGATTTCATTAAGATTTTCTCGAAAACGGCATTTCGTCAGATAAGAGATGTGGTGTTGTGGGCGACGGAGATTATTCATGATGCTTCTTTGTTATATTCGTCCGGACTGAACTAAGAGTGACGTCATAGCTTCACGCAATCTTAAACGCGCGAATTGCAGTAAAGTCGCAGGTGTAATCGGCGAATTGTACAAAGTTGGCGTGCGCGATGCGCATGGACAATCGCCACCCGAAAGCTATGGAAATCACTCCTTAGTTCAGGCCGGACGAAGTATGTGTATTTGTGGCTTTGTATGGACGAATGGTGCGAGTGGCCCACACAAGTCTGGTGTGTGATCTTTAGATAGAGTAGCATTTTCTAAGGTCTGATGTAGTGAGGGGACGGTCTGTCACCTTGGTTGTTACTTCAATCAGAATCAGCTCTGGATGTAGTCAAGCAGTGGCGTAAATTTGTTTTGACATTGGAGGGTAAGGGGTTTGCTGAAATTAGGAAATGAAACGGGATTGCTGAAAAGATACATTACTAGCCATTAGAAGCTTTAACATTGGGACATGCCATTGTTAAAGAACAAAATGCGCGCGAAGCGCCGGAAATTTTACAATTTGGATACATTCTGGTAAAATTATCAGGTTATTTTTCGGCACAAAACACATGAAAGGCCCTCAACATGGGGGATGATCGTATTGACCATCTCCCTCATCAAAAATGGGGGGGGGGGATATCCCCCCTCCCCCGGATTTACGCCTATGGAGTCAAGAAGCTTTAGGTGGTTGTACCCGTGTGGTAAAATCCAGCATAAAACAATACATAGCCATGAGCCTTCGTATAGGGGCCTCTACCACTGTCTCTCTCTCTCGCTTGGGAATATAGTTTCTGTATGGCTCTGGGGAGTTCATTTTCTATTATAATAATAGGTCAGTGTGTCTGTCTATTTTCTCGGAAACCGTGGGTCGTACGGTCCGAAATTGGTGAGTGAGTAGCTTGGGTCGGGCCAAATCAAGTTCGTTATTCGGCGGATGGCGCCCACAAAGGACGGGTAATAGCGAAAAATTGTATTCAAAGAAGTAGTGCTTTAAACAGCCAGGTGATCGCGAAATTACTTTAGTTTTTAAAATGAGAACTTATGATTAACTATGATATCACAAAATATAGTGCGTACTTCCTTACAATGCCCAATTACTAATACTTCAAACATAAGCAAGACTAACCAGAACCAGAATCGAAAATATCATGAATCTTTCAGCAATCAATAGAATTTGGAACCAAAAGCAACGTGCACAGACTTTTTCTCACTAGATCAATCATATCAACGCTTCTGAAGCGTCAGCTCAATCAAGTGAAAGCTTTAAGCATAACGTACCTATAAGCACAGCCATCAGAAAAAACAAGATTGTCGCAATCAATATGCGTTACCTAAACCTATATACCATACAGGAACGCGGTAATAAAACTGACTGCGCTTTTTGAGATTGATTTGAAGTGAAAATTGCTTAAAAGAGGCGCTGAAGCCAAAAGAACCGTTCCTTAGAAAATACAGAGGGATGAAATATATTTGAATACTATTGGACATAGTATTTAAAAAAAAAAATCAATAAGTAACCCCAGTGAAGATTGTGAATCGCAACGCACAATAATTGTAATGAATACAAAATCAAAAACGCTTTGCCAACGTTACATCCCTTCTTTCTGTCCACAGACTCGGAAGGATTAATGTTTCTTTTGTATCGCTTATTTTTTCACAGCCAACGAACCATGCTATTTTTGTTCAAACTCCATGATATTCTATTACTAGTCTAATTTCCTGACTATGCTTCCCCTATCGTTCTCAGTATACCAGCTGCATATATATAGATTAGACACCTTACCTCTGCGTTACTACCCACCTAACTTTTTAACTAACCACCTAAGTTTTCGAAAAAAATCAAGGTTTATTGTTTTCACATCCTTTCCTGTTCGTTTAATTTTGTTCGCTAATACAATTATGATTCCGATGGAATGAACGGAAAAAGCACACCTTTATTCTAACCATTCTCAAAATGCCTTTCCCTTCGTTTGTGGAATCTTGTTTTTCTTTTTTTTCAAATAAATAAACTTGCTTCTGGCAACATCCTCAGGTAAAGGTTTCAGTCACACAGCGATTTTTTGCTAGAAACCACTTCTACGCTCAAGACTAGCGCCGATTGGCCATTTTTCGAAATCGGATCATTTTTCTTTTTCATGTGTAGTTTTGGCAAGGTCTGGGACTGTTCTGTCAATATTCGGTAGTCTTACCCATTATTTGTTGAAAGCCACTTCCACAACTGCTCAAGTCTGGTCGATTGGCCATTTTTTCGAAAATCGTGAGTACATATTCCTTTTTCAGATATAGTTTTGGGCAAGTCTGGGACTGTCCTGTACTTCTTTCTGCGGTCTTGTGTGGTCTGGAGCACGTGGCAAATTTGAAAAAAAAAACACGATTTTGTCTTGCAGCTTTAAAAAATGCGGTTTTTTTTGAACGGGGAAGGTAGGCTGAAATATGAGCGGTTGGAAGCGTAGCCGATGAGTTGGCGCATATCATGATTGGTTGTGTGCAGTTGGAAAGTGGTGGTAAAGGCTCAGTCACACAACCGATTTTTTTGGTAGAAACCCAATTCAAGACTGCTCCAGACTTGTGCCAGATGGCCAATTTTTCTAAAATCCGTGAGCAGTTGTTTCTTTTTCATCAAATATGGGATTTTGGCAGGTCCTGGGCTGTTCTGTGCAGTCGTCCCTGTAGTCTTAGCAGATATTTGCTAGCAAACCGCTTCCAGACTGCTCAAGACTGGTGCAAATTGGCCAATTTTTGTTCGAAAAATCGTGATAATTTTTCATTTTTCAGGTGTAGTGTTTTGGCCAAGTTTGGGACTGTCCTGTACATTCTTCGCAGTCTGTGTGGTCAGACGCACTGGCAACTTTGAAAAACCCCCACGATTTTTCTTGCAGCTTAAAAAAATCGTGGCGGGTTTTTTGGAATCGGGAGGTCGGCTGAACACATGAGCGGTTTGGAATCGGTAGCCGATGAGTTGGTGCGCATCTGAGTGTTGTGTGCAGTTGGAAAGTGGTGGCAATGAGTCGGCTCCAACGGGAGAGAAAATGCAGCAACTGAACATGTTAAATCGGCGACTAAAACTCGGCGACTACAGAAGATAAGTCGCGACTTGCAGTCTTGACATCAACGTGTGCTGTCATGTTTAAGTCTGCGACTGATTGAGACCTGTCAACCAGTACATGCTTGATCGCCTACGGCTCGGCGATTGAGCATCCTGTCTTGTAAATTTGAACAAGCTGCGCCGATTTGGAATAAATGTGTTCTTTGTGTAGTTGGGAAGAGGTTGGGTCGCGTCGCGGGTTGTCTTAATGTGGACGGGACCTTTCTTGGCGTCACAACGCGGCGACCAATCGACGAGCAGTCTTACAGCGACATGTCACAACTTTGCCGTCGTTTCAGGGGTCGCGACTTAATCGGGACTGAACAATGGCGGTCGCCATTAAACGTGCGGGATCGTGTTTATTTCCATTATGCGGTCGCTACTGCGCGGCGTTGCAGGCATCCCTTGTCTCTTTGACGACGGGGATACTCGCAGACTAATCATCCCCGGTCGGATAAACATTGTCAATTTTGCAATTACAAGACTGTACCGATTTTGAAAAAAAATTTTTTTAAAAAAATGCGGTCTTGTTTAGTCTGGGAATGGTTGGGTCGGGAGCGTCTTCTGTTGACTATACCTTATGAGTCTGCTCCAAGCGGGCGGAAGTATTTGCAAGCAAACTGGAATCTTAAATCGAGACTCAACCCGCCGACTACAGAAGATAAGTCGCCGACTTCTAGTCTTGACGGACTATCGGCTGTCGTGTTAAGGTCTGCGACTGATTGGGAACGGAACACGTGGCCATGCTTGATCATGTTAATTTTATGAGCTGTCGCCGACTGCTAGGCGATTGATCATCTCTTTTCTTGTATCAGTTTTGTAAGTTTAAAAGACTGCAGCCCAATTTTTAAAAAATTGGTCTTGTGTATTGGGTCGCTCCGCGCTCGCTGGTTGCCTTCATGTGACTGTACTCTTTGTCTTTCCTTGGCGTAACAACTCGCGACCATCGACGAGCAGTGGTTGATCAAGCGACATGTCACAACATTGTGTCCGTCGTTGGTCACATCAGGTTCGGCGACTAATCGGGGACTGAACAAGTGGCGTCGCCAATTACAAAAAACGTGCTGGATCTTGGTGATTACCATGATGCTGGGCGCCCTACTGCTCGCGTTTCATCAGATCCCTTGTCTCGTTGACAGGGACGTAAACTCGCAGTACATCATCCCTGGTCGGGATAAACAATTGCATTTTGCAAGTTTGAACAAGACTGTAGGCCGGCATTTTGAAAAAAAAAATGCGGTCTTGTGTAGTCGGGAAGTGGTTGGGTCGTTGGAATCTGTCTTCTGTGTGACGAGACCTTTCATGAGTCCGGCTCCAGCGGAGAGAAGACAAGCAACTGGAATCTTAAATCAGCGACTAAACTCGCCGACTACAGACTAAAGTTCGCCGACTTCTAGTCTTGTCTTGACAGCCACTTGTGCTGTCGTGTTAAGGTCTCCGACTGATTGAGAACTGAACACGGTGCCTGCTTGATTATGTTATTTATGATCTGGCTGTTCCCAAAAAAAAGTCCGCCTGCACGGCGATTGAGCATCTCTTGTCTTGTATATTTTGTAAAGTTGATAAGCTGCCGCCAATTTTTGAAAAACATGTTGTCTTTTGTAGTTGGTTCGGTCGCTTGTTGTCTTCTATGTACTGTAACCTTTCTGTGGCGTCAACAAATCTGCGACCAATCGACGAGCCTTGGTTGACAAAGCGACATTCACACACTTGTGCCGCGCTTCAATTCGGCAACTAATCGGGGACTGAACAAGGTGTGGTCGGGAGCTGTCTTTCTGTGTGTGCCTGTACCTTAAACTGTAATCTACGTCCCTCCTCCTGTCCCGTTTTCGGTGAGAATAGGGAGACCGTCTTTACCTTCTTTGTCAATCCAAATTTTGATGGCCGTGGTAACGTGTCTACAGAAAAATTGATTTGGTCAAGAAAGGGGTCTTATTTGTCGAAGTAAAATTAGAAAATTAGTCGTGTAAATGCTTTTCATTCACTCAATAATCAAGATTTCATCTTATACTATATATATCGTACAAAATATCGTTTGTTAACAACCATGCGCCATAGGTTAACACCAGAGGGTTTTTGAATCAATCCCATGAGTGCATTGCACTGTTTCCTATAACTGTACTGTACTGAACTCATGTCCCAGGACTTATGGATAAAAAGTGTTCCAAAGTTCACAACCCAAACATTTCATAATCATGCTAAACAATTCCTAAGTACTAACCCCTTGTGTGCGAAAATGAGCAAAAATTTCAGGGTTTTTATGTGTTAAGAATAGGATTTTTGGTGGATCACATGACCCTACTGAAGTGAAATTCCCAAAACTGGTGCATTGTGGGATTGACTCAATACCCCTCTGGGTTAACACTCAAAGTTAACCACTCTACTTTACAGTCTTTGGACTCGGTTGACGCATTTGTATAAGGGAGTCCATGTGACCCACATTTTTTTTCGTACGTGGCCATTTTTATCGGTAAATTACTTTTGCCCCAATTTTTTTATGTAATTGCATAATATCACTTTTGCATATTTTGTTGGAAAAAACTCAAATCGGCCACGGCGTAATTATGCTAATTAGCACAGTTAAGCATTTTGGTGGGGCTATTTAAAATTTGTTTTGCCCCTTTTAAATCTTTATTTCAGCAATGTAAATGTATTTATTTTATCCTATTATAAACCAATTTTATGGAAAAAGTGTTCGGAAAGTGCTTTTTCATTTTTTTGGGGGGGCGGCAGAATTGGATGCGCCTTGTTAAAATCGATTTTGGGCAACCGATTTTCATTTTTTCCTGTTATGTATTCGTGTTGATGTACCCCATCGTGTTGATGCACCCCATTGTTTAAAAAAATTCCACCAGCAAAGTAGTTTTCAGAGGTCAGTGGTCAATGTGGTTCCCCCTATACACAAATGGGAGTGCACAAGACCTTACACTAATGTATACTAATATAATTTTTCTTATCGATTTATAAATATTCAATTTATTAATCTCAATACACCAATGTCTATTGTGTCTCCCCACAGTTCATTCCTCTTCAGTGTATAATTCTCTCTAATGATGCGATCAGTGCTTGGCAAATCCATAGCGTGAAGTTAAATTAAAATACTAAGTGCTAATATGTTTGTAAACTCCCATTTTAACAGGTCTGCTAAACGTAACATTAAATGCATTACAGTTCATATTTTACTTAAAGAGACATGAGGAGATTTCCAGAAAGAAGCGCCCCCAATTTTTGTCGAACCCCGGTTTGTTACATATTTGGAATGTTTACCAATATATTAGATCACACCTGAAGTGAATAAGCCGAATACGCCGTCTTTATGTAATAAGATAAAGACTTTCTGTCGTGCACGACAGAAAGTCAAAGCATGGTTTTCACTATGGGAACGATTACTATACCAGCAAGTTCAAAACAGTTTGCGGTTTTCTTTTGCACCTGTTTGTCCAATAAACCTTCGAAACGTTCTCGGAAGGTGGTCTACAACCAATGCTGTGAAATTTGAGAGAAATTCGTATCCTAAAAAATCTCCTCCTGTCACTTTAAATTGTTATTAGGTAACAACACTCATACTATTCTTTGTGTACTCAAATACTTATGGTTAATCAAAATACATTTTATGTTGGTTTGTTTTCATGAAACAATAACACATAATATAATTTTAACAAGATACCTCTAGAAAAAACAAATGTAATTTTAAGGCTGGACAGGAATGAACAAAATTCAAAATGCCTTAATCAAAGACTTTATTACTACTTGTATTTTCTTTTTTCCAACCAGTTATTTTGACTCTCGAATTATAAGCAATAGAAAATATGTTTTTACTTACCACTCTGCAAGATATCAAGCTCAGTATTGCAAAAAGAATTTGTCTTTTGTGAAAGACATCCGCCATTTCCCATTTTTTTGGACCTTTTATTGGCGCGGAACTATATTCACCACATGGTCAGGTCTACCAAAAAGAGCTTTCACGAGTGATTTAGTCCCATTCTTCCAATGTACACATCTATTCAATACGTAAAGCGGACGAATCAACATCACTTCTCATTTTCAAGGTGCTAGTTTGCAGTTTTCAACAGTGGTTGTTAGATGATAAATGGGACGCACGCGCAGAGAAGATATCACAAATCGAGTGGCGTCCAAGATAGTGTCTGCATTAGCTCCTAGGTTTTTTGTGAAATTTTGAACTTCAGTGTCTCTGCGTTCGTCCCTCTGTAATATTTCGGCTTCTCTCTCATATAATTTCAGATATGGTATTATTTAAACGTACAGTTTTACCGATGTATTGCTTTGATATTGCGTGTATCTTATCATTTATGTTAGGTTGTGTTTTGATTGTACAGTTGTAGTTTCAAGACTTTGTTGGTCTTTATTTTTGACGACAAAATTAAATTTTGAAAAATAGCAACACGACCTAACAAAAATGATAAGATACACGCCTACGGTCATTTATATCAAGTAACAAACTTTTAAAATCGATAGCAAACATAACTGATGAAATGGAAATGAAAATCACAAAAAAATAATTCACAAACTAATGAAAACCCTGCAAAAATAATGGAAACGATGCTAGGCATCGTATAACTACATAGATGGGACAGATCAAACCAAAAACGATAAACATCTCACTGATGTAAAAAAAAACGCATGAGGGCGCTAGACCAGAAAAATAACAGTTAATTTATTTAGCTATTTAGCAATCAAAAAGCTTTCCTATGCAAGATAACAGAGCGATATTGCCTGTAATATTTTTTCAAGTGGCCCGATGTCATTTATATTATGCTGTTCAGAGTTAGAATGGATGACATATGAAAAAAATAGTGCGCCCTCAAGATTTTTCAAAATTGATATTTTTGCATAGTTGTAAAGCTTTTATAAACATTAGCCCTCACCTGAAATGATTGAGACCAATCAGCGTCCTTATGGGTAAACAGAACGATTTTATAATTAATGTCGCCGGCGACATTAATTCATCAACGGAAATGGCGTTTAAAACTAGAAAACGCACGCCGTATCGTGTTTTCCACGGCATGAACCCCGTTTCACCGGGGTCTGTGACCTTTGAGGTTTAATATCATTGAGTACGAGTCTATGATATTCATGTAATATACACGTTTGTTGATTAAAATTACGGAAAATTTAAAAGTTAGCCTACAAATTACCTGGATGTTTTTAACCGCTTATTAATCTGTTTTGAGTATGTATTTTATGTGTAAAATGTATCTCTATTCTTCCAATAGCCTGGACTATCATTTGAGAGCAAATTGAAGAAATTTCATTTTTTGTGAAAATGTGCCAGTGCCGCTTTAAGAACTTGTAGTTCTTAATTCTACGGGATAAGTAGTGTAGTTGAGGTGTAGTCTTACAGATAGCCTTTTACATTATGTTGAAAATTTAGCTATTTGGTGATTTCAGCTGGTACTTTGGTGTGATATTGTTGTATTTCCTCAAAGTTTACATTTTTCCATAGACTACTGTGTATAAGTGAGTTAGTGGTGTGTAACCTAAACCTAGGCCGATTTTCCTGTTGGCTTGCCCTTATCTTTTGAATCTTTCATTTTAAATTAATTGTTGTTCTGATGTTTTTTTTTTATTTTTATGTTTTTCAATGTCCTGGGCTCTCTGTACTAATTTTAAAGTGTTTAATGAATAAAGGAGAATAAACAATAACTTGAGTTTTATAGTCGGGGACAGAATTAGGCGAACAATTGCGCGTATGTCAAGGTTTGTCAATCAGCGCGACGTGGATCGTGATTGGTTTGAATGCGTAGTATGGGCGAGGCATATTCGAACAAAATATGATTAAAAATGTAAAAAGTGGCCTGTTTAAGACGGGGTTTCGACTCACGGACACAATAATTAACGAAAGTAAACCTTCTATTTGAAATAAGCTTTGAGACATTTAGGAATATTTTTTTAATAGAAAGAAATCGGTGATTAAAACAACAAAATAGGCAAAACAACAAATATTTCGTTCTTTAATTACAGTAACGATTAAATTCTTGACTTAACTATAGTACTAAATTTTATTCAATTTTCATTTGATCCATAAATTAAGGTACAATAAACTGTGAATTCATTAATTTAGAAAACTAAGATGGTTTTCTAATCGAAAATTGCATTAAAATACTAAACCAAATGAAAACAGTTAATACTTCTATACTTCTATTGATTTTGATTCCTTTTGTTTTGGTTAAAAGGCTTCCCTTTAATTTAGTGTTTTAGTCAGCAATATCAGCATATTGGGCTCTTGCCTGTACTTTTTGCCAAATGAAATAAATAAATAAATAAATAAATAAATAAATAAACATATAAATAAATAAATAAACATATAAATAAATAAATAATAAATAAATAAATAAATAAATAAATAGCATTCCAGATTAGTGACTAAATATAACCATTGGTAACAAATGACATGTTCTTAAGAACGCATCTCAAGAGGTATCATGACTTTAGTTGTACCATGCTATGCTTTTCTTTACTTTCGTCATTTGGTCATTTCTTTCAGTCCAACTGTCGAATTTTCTTCTACTACCAAATCCAATCTGAAAAAAATATATTTGTGATGCTAGGTATTCAGACCATAAGAGCTCAAATTAACATCATTTTTGACGGTGGTAATGGGACGCGTTTTGATTTGTACAAAGCTACGACGCTTGAGTTGTTGACTTCTGTAGTATAGTAGTTTATTATACGCAGTGATATTTATAATTTGTAGAAGTGTATGATATATACAATTCACTGAACTTCCTCAAAAGGTGAATATATTGACGTAAATGTTAAGCTAAAATATACTTTTATCAATGCCCAATGACCCAAAACTTGAACGTAATGGTTGGTATTAAGGGTTATTATTCAACGCACTACCGTGAAGTACACGTACGTTGACTTGTCGCCATTGTATCATTGAGCTGTACTGCTTATTGCGAAGTATTGTTAGCAATTATTTGCACCTTTGGAACCCTTTTTCCAGAATACATTTACGATTATTATCAATGGCGCATGTTTTTATAAAAAGATTTATTTTACTTGTCGCAACGTTTCTGCAAGGATCACTAGGTAAGTGCCTATATTTTCAATCAATTTATTGGTTTACACATGTGCACCCTTGGTCCACGCATACGAAATAATGTGCATTTATATGTATAGCTCGGCAGGCTAGAAGGTTTAATTTATACGAAATGCGCCGTAGCTGCTGACAGCACGGGCTGAAAGGGTGTTCAACACACATCATAAAAATACATTGCTACCGGGTCTGCGCTGTGGCTTTACAGGGATATCCAAAATGGCGTCCACATTGAACGCCATAGTTGATAATAGTCGAATAAGCACTATGCCAGTAAATATTTCTGTTAAGAAATGTGTTATTGGACCAAAAAATAATAAATTTCTGTCATTTTCAAAGTAGTTACATACTTCAATTTCAAAATGGCTGCAAAAACAGAATTAGCCCGGTAACAACAACTTTATGGATTGAAAGTATTTGCGAAATACCCCGGCACATGCTATTGGATAAAATTAATATATTTATGATACTTTATTCCTGCTCAGATGATGTCATGCATTATGGCAGCCAAAATTTAAAAACTTTAAAATTGCATTGTACAAATTTTATCAGCCACAAATCAAAACAAATGGGTCAATGTTACAATTAGAAATGTAATTTTGACCATAACCAACTGCAACTGATAGAAGAAATCCTGACTTCTAAACAAGCGTCAAATACCAAATAAATGTCAATAATGGCGAAAAAATGGTATTTTGTTTTCACTTTTTTGCCATATCAGTTTCTATGTGGCGGATTCCACTTTCGATGAACGTTCTCCTCAACTGGTAGCGAACGTCTAAGGCAAAAACTGATGGCGGAGGCGTGTGGCCAATCCACACGTGTCCTAAATAGCAGCAATCAAACTTACAAATGATGATTCAGTCAAAGAGCCGGTGTGGCAGGAGATATGGTCCGCCGGACTCATAGTCCACCCACAACGGTAAAGAAAAGGGTAATCGATTCAGTCGACTCTTCACGCAACATTAGTTTCACACTTTCTGTTGTCGTCTAAGAAGCCCGGACAATGGTTCCGAGCGGAGAATATCTAATTTTACACCGGATTTATAGTTACTGTTCTGCGTTGATTTATTAGGATTGTGGGCAGGTGTGGCAGGAGATATAGTCCTCCCGACTCACAGTCCGCCTACAACGGTGAAGAATAGGCTTTCGATCTAGTTGACACCTCATGCAACATTAGTTTCACGGTTTATTCCGTTGTCGTCTATGGAGCCCGCACTATGGCTCCTGCCGGACCATATCTCCTTTTACATCGGAACGGCGGATTCAGGAACGGCGGATTCAGGAGCGGCTAGAGCGGAACTGATGCAATGAGAGCGAGAAACCGTGACCAACCTACCTCGACGGTCGTAGGGCACGGAAGAGCGCTGAATGCTCTCAACAGCTCATTTTATATCATTCTAAATTACGTGATATGTCATTGTTGACAAGAGCTATCTACGGATATACATTATTGACAACCGCCTTCTCTAGCTTTGCAACAATTCAGCCACATCTATATGAATGTTGATCCGAATTTAAAAAAACCAGAATGTCGGTGCGTGAGTTGGTTCTTATTATCCAAGGTAATATCTATTTCGTATAATCACACATTAAAGATGCTTCTTCCGAGTTTATTCTATTGTGTTTCTCTGCTTGATATGCGGCCTGGCCTTCATATAGCCCATCATCAATTCCTGGAAACAAACTTGCGGTTTTGATGGTAGAAGCATAATGCATATGCAAAGCCTATCCAAGACTGGTGTAATATTGACGGTTTATAACCATAGAAACCTTATTAACTATAAAAAGAGAAAATCCAGGTGCTCGCTACCAGGTATATGAATCGCATACCTAGTGGTGGAAGAAATGCCCTACAACAACCCGTTTATTAGCATAAGTATTGTGCAATATATGGAGAACCGCCGAATACCTGTGAGCTTGGAACGGGATAAACCATCCTTACATCCAAAGAGGAGAACACTGGTGATCTCTCCTGCTTCCGGCCCATCAATGCATAGTTTTCTAGTTTTAACTTCGTAATGATTATTCTCCGCTCAAATAAAAATCAACTAAACTGACCACTATATCGACCAATCCATTCATAAGGGTTTCATGGAGAAATATCAGGATTTGTAGGAACACACATAAGCACGAAACTGAAATGCTCCAAGATGCCAAAAATAATTGTTAACCATTGTGACACATGGCTGGACCGCAAAAATACACCGGGACTGTACAACCTTGTAGAGTTGCTTTAGAGTGGTATCATTTTCCAGACCAACATTAGGAAGATCCTAATTATGTAAATACTGTTCATAAGGTGTCAAAACAACTGGACTTGACACTGACTGGATACATTGCATGGAATAGGAGTCTTCAAGGCGTCCACTCTCCTGCATCCTGGTTCGGCCTCTTCAATCTGTCTCGTTCTTGATCTCCTAGACCAGTCTAAACACCTCATGTACTGCCATGAGTGTATCTAACATCATACATTCCTTGCCAAATATCCGCCATGACCTTACCCTCTAGCTAGGAGTCGCAGAAGGATGCCAAAACTTGGTAATATACAGTGAACAGAACTTCTTAAAGTGGTCACGGACCATGAAAGAAACGAAGCCAACTCAAGTCTCATGCCGTGAAAAGGTTTTTCCCCAACGCAGAACAAAATCGACAAGGACACAAAACACAATATGTGGCATACGATTCCCGTCCTATAAACTAGACGGAAGCAATTGCTTATATTCCAAGTCAACCCAATGCGGTCCTCGGAAAAGTCTGATCATAACGACCTGAAGCCCATAGCATCAGAGAAATGGTGTGCACAAAGCTGACAGATATGCTTCAACAACCAATTCAATAATATACAATAATGCTATTTTACCCAAACTGACGTGTGGGAGTTCCCCATCTATAACTTCCCAATTTTCCCTACTTCGAAAGTCTGGAATCTACTTGCACCCAAATACATGAAACAATTGGGCAGTATAAGCAGATGCACCACCCCCAGCGCTCTGTACATGAGCAGAAAACTCTATGGCCTGCAACTGAAATTTGCTAACCAATTCAGTCAAATGTATGCAAGTACTAAACCATCCTAACAGTACTCTAAAGATTGAATACAACAGACATCTACAAAAATGCATTGAAAGTAAAAAGACCTCAAGACAGCCTGGAATGGTATAAATATTCGGAACAGAAAGAACAGGATCTAATTCTAAATGAAATTGCTAGAGGTCATACTGCTAACAGCCGGTCCTTGGGTTAAAAAAGAACCAAAAGCTGATCAAAGACCTGAGTCATCAAGAACAAGGAAGTGCCTCCAACCGGAATATTAAAAGATGAACGATGAGCATGTTTGGTCTACCTTTACGATGTGCGAAACAAGGGCAGATGGATTTGAACTGGGAGTCTGTTATGCAGGTCGACGAAACTTCTGTATGTCTGGACGCGAGCTGCTGGTCTGTTTCAGCATCAACCAATTCAAATGATCAACTTCCTCCCCCTGCCAATCTGAAGCGTTGGGGCAAGACCAATCTTGGGACTCTTGGACTGAACATCTTGGAATTTTCATCATCGTCATTGTACAACACTGTTCCACTCCTCATTGGTTGTAACTACTCTTTACAAATTCGGAAGATACAACTGGCGCCATTACCAAACACTCTACAGTCTGGCACAGTACGTGTCGTAGAGGAAATCATAAAAAAAACATCGCACCTGAGAACCGAACTTTATCGCTACAATAGCCTTTCGCCACAGCTGATGGATACAACCTATCTCAATCCCGTCCTACCAATGCCTAAAACAGAGCTACCAAACATTCTTGAAAGGCAATGACTGGATTTCTGGTGGATGAGGACAACAAACAAATAGTGTTCCCTTTAGAATTACTGAGACAGCTAATAGAGACCAGCTACCACCATCTCTTCTACCAAAAGCAAGACAGTGATCATCTAGAGCTGACGGTCCCTAGGAGGCGAACCGTATCTAATGAATTTCAAGCCATATTACAAATACAAATCTATAGCTTACTGTGAAAGAAGGATAGGTCTACATAACTAACATAATGCAATAGAAGTAGGAAGCAGAGGCTTCTGCAATAACATCATCAACATATGCCTGGCTACTGGGCATTTCCTAAAGGAAAGAGAAAGGCTATAAAACCGATACAGCAGCCAAATTGCACTCAAGCGAGCTATGTCATCTGGCTCGTAGAACTCAAGGCATTCGGACAGACGGAGCTTCAAGCAACTCCAGCAATATGCTCTGAGTGAAGTGGAATGTTTGAGTGCTCACAAAACCAGGTTTAAAATAACAACCCGTCAAGGCCTGGTCCAAAGCCAGAGACCTCAGAACACACTAATTCTTGACAAAACTATACTGCATAAGGTGAATTTTCCCTACTAAGAGTCACCTTCACAGAGGGCGATATATCCGGATTCTTATCTTAAACGGATAAACCTAGGCTCCGAAGGTGACAGCGCTGGTGTTCTACCATGAACGGTTCCTTAAACGGCGTTTTTTTTTGTTTATATTCTTGTGAATAAAAATACGGCTAAATGTCAGGATGACAATGAGAAAAATGCAGCCTTTCTTTAATATCAAAATCATACTACTATACTACTTCGGGTAAATCGGAAGAAATTGATTATTGGGCCCAGTAAGATACTTTTTCTTTACATATAATATTTACTGATGTCCGTATCCATTTATTATCATCTATGGCGTTTTACATTGGACGACTCTTCAATATTTCGGTACGCTATCATCAAGAGCCTGGCGACATGCATTCTTACGGTGTTAGTTGAAAACCTTTTTTCAGAGCCCGTGTTGTCACCAGTTACGGACGGGACGGGTGTCGCTTTTGTGATGAATAACCCTCCAATCAGATGCAAGAAACTATCAAAACTTAAATAATCCGTGACATTCTACAAGAGCCTTTGCCAAGAATGGCGCTTATACCGCACTGCCGTTTCACATTATTCAGATGGGTTGGCCATACGTCCTAAATCTAAATATTCGTGATTTTTATGTTAATTCTAACACGAATCAATATATCACGAAAATTAACCTTGCGAAGAAATAAACATGGGTGGCCAACCATTCCGAGGTAAAAATGCCTACGTAATACCTAAATATGCCACGGCTTTTAAAAGTGTTTAAAATAACCATAATAAAAACCCAAAAAAAATTAATCACTGACTTTTACACTTAAATTACCAAAACTTGATCCGCCTATCATACTTTGGACGATTTGCTTCGTTGACCGACATGCATTTAAAGGGCTACCTTGGACACGGGGGCAAACTGACCTAACCCTGCCTAACCCGATGTGAATGACATTTACAACATGATAAAGCTAATAAAGTAAGATTACTCCTTTAATAGCAGCTTAACGCAAGCACTTCCTAGAACCTATATACAATATAAAGAAAAAAATCAGAGCACAGAGCAAACCAAAGAAAAAACAACACGCTCTAGAGGGTGATATGGTCCACCCCATCCTATAGTTAAACCCGTTAAAACAAATATTGGAGCAAGATTTCCGAGTCTCATCACCAAGGCTTTTCCCTCGAGAGAGCAAACTTCACAAAATCTTTACAGTGCATGAAAAACATAACACAACTGGCGCTTCATGAAAAAACATCCATCTGAAGTAAGCAATTATACCAGCGGCACCTGCAATTGTAGAAAATAACGTTTGCCCCCTACGAGGAAATCGGTTGGTTAATGACATATTATCCACAGGCTACTGTTTAAAACCAACGCTACAACGGCATATTGTGGCGTATGTAGCGGACCATTTCAGAAAAGGTATTCACAATCATACAAAACATTTACAAACAGAAAACGAAAAGAAAACCGGATTGTCAAAACACCTATGGTGTCTCAAACAATAAGAAATCGGAAGGTTCCAAAGAATTTTCTATAACTCACACACACACATACATTAACACACACACACAAGTGTGCATGCATGCACGCACTTACACACACTCGCGCACGCGCATGCACACACACATATCGTCGTTGGCAGGGAAACTCTATGTGCATTTGACCTCTAAAGAGCAAAACCTCCTATGTAACACTGACAAACGACCTGTTGGGCGATATTGTCGTTTTGCAGTATCGCAAAATACTTAAAATAGATCTACGCTACTTCTTTACACATCATCTTTCCACCAACTGATTTACCAAACACTGGACCATAGGTTGGTTTGTCCCATGTTACCACCGACTTGTACACATGAGGTTTTGCATTTACACCTTTCAAATTACATATGAGTTTTTCCTGCCCAGCTACGCATATAGATACACTGTTGCTCATAAAGGTGACTAATTCTTGTTCAACCCATATGAAACGTTTTACTATTTGAGACGCCCCCCTACCCAGGTGAATTAAATCCATGGAAGTGAATTCATAGGTTTGAATACGAAACACCGCCGTTGGTTGGGAGCTATTTGTTGGTTGCCCCACACGTCGTTGTTTGTTCATTTTCCCCGGCTCCAAGCCTGTGTACACAGGAGCCATTTTTTTTTTCGGAATTGGTTGTTACTTTAAAAATTGACCAGAGTTCCCAGGCCTATGCCTCTCCACGACATTGTCCTATACCTAGAAGAGTGCTTGCACTCCGTCGGGAATGGTACAAACAAGCCAAACTCGCTGATTTCCTCGGGATATCGCAGAGTACAGTCTGTACAATCCTCAGACATCATCGAGAGGTGGGTCATTTGAGGCCACGAAAATCTCCATGACGACCACGATTGACTACCAGACGAGATGATCGCCGACTGCTAAATCTGTGCCGTAGAGCCCGGAAAATGCCAACGAACCGTCTTCGTCGTTTGTGGAGAAGACAGTATGGAATCAACGTTTCCCGCCAAACTGTAAATCGGAAATTGCTTCAACATGACCAAATGTCCACGCCCAACCGTTCGCCACAGAGTTGATCGACTTCGCTGGGCTAGGGAGCACAGCTCGGACACTGACGAAATGGTGTGTTTATGAACGAGAGCCGATACATCCTTGACCGTCAAGATGGAAGACAAAGGGTTCGTCGATTACGTAGTGAGAACCTCCGAGATGACTGTATTCAGGAATCGACTCAAGATGGTGGCCGCTCAGTGATGGTTTGGGCCGGTTTTCATTATGGAGGAAAAACGTCACTGGTGGTGCCAGATGGAAACATGAACGCTGCCGTGTACCTGGACAGTCTGGAAAACCACTGTCTGCCACATGCAAGAAGGGTTTATGTAAACAATTTTCGACTGTAAGACAACAACGCCACGCCGCACGGGGCCGCTGTAGTGAGACAATTTCTTGAGGCAGAGGGGGTGGAGCAGATACCATGGTATGTTTGCTCCCCTGATTTGACCCCCATAGAGCATGCCTGGAATGCCTATGGCCGAGCCATGAAAACAATAAGAGGTACATCTTCCCAAACTCTACAGGAGTTAAGTCAGGGCTCTGCCCGATGATTGGGACGCTTTGCCCATGACATCAGAAACAACATTGTGCACAGAATGCCGCGACGTCTTGACGCACTGATTCATGCCAGGGGTTTGCCATACCTGATTATTAGTGGATGATCGACATTTAAAATTGGAACATTTCGATGCATTGATCACCCCAAAAATGTTGTAATCTGTAGACTGACTGCACGTGAAAATATGGGTAACAACATCGTAATCTATCTGCTGGTTTAAATACCCCATTTTCCTTCAGGCCAAGGAAATCGCGGATTAAGTTTTGTCATGGTGATATGTTCGTAATAGACTGATCCAGATCAAGGTAGTGTTTGCGAGATACACACAACCTATATCATGAATAACTTACGCTGTAAGAATCATTCCATAAAGTGGTAAAACATTTATTCCAACTTTATGCTCAACGTGTATCTTATATAGTATATATATATCTATCTATATATAGGTATATATATATATATATCTCTAATATATATATCTATTAATAATCATATGTCGGAGCCACATTCCTAAAATTAGTCAAGAAACACTTCCCACCAACCAGCAAGCTACACAAGATCTTTAATAAGAACACTCTTAAAGTCGGATACTGCTGCATGAAGAATATGCTAGCTATCATTAAATCGCATAACGCTCGTGTGATCGAAAAATCCAGTAAATAGCAAAAAATCTTCCAAGAATGTAACTGCCGTAACAAAAGCACTTGTCCCTTGATGGAAAATGTCTACTTTCCACAGCCG
Source organism: Ophioderma brevispina (assembly GCA_023653785.1). NCBI lineage: Eukaryota > Metazoa > Echinodermata > Ophiuroidea > Amphilepidida > Ophiodermatidae > Ophioderma > Ophioderma brevispina. The sequence continues at coordinate 19,414 of JAMKCH010012977.1, forward strand.
TAGTCTACGAGCAACGGTTTACCACGATAAAGGTGAAGACCAATACATTGGACTCACCGGTGGCACCTTCAAAGATCGATACCGGAATCACATCAAGTCATTCACAATCGGAAGTACCGAAGGAGACGAACTGGCCAAGCTTAATATGGAGTCGAAAAGAGAGAGAGTCTGGATTACTCTATCAACTGGAGTCTTAAAGAGTCTAACACCTGGAGAAGAAAAATCAGGACCAGGTCACCTTTGCCTTGAAGAAATTGCCCAAATTTTTGGAGAACAAGGTACCAATGTCACAAGAAAACTGAAATCATCTCAACCTGTAGGCACGGGAAAACAACTAACTTGCTATAAGACGTTGGTAAATTTCATTTCAATGTTGGAGGTTTACGGATGCTCACTTTGCGTGAGTTGCGTACGCACATTTGCAGTTACCAACTGCTCGCGCCTCTGTACGCTCCTTCGCGCGCGTCTCACCCGTAAACTTCCAACATAACATAAACATTCAATCATCCTAATGAGTTTTTAGACCAGGAAAATGACCGTGAAAATGCACTTATCGTGAAAATACCTTGAAATTAACCGTGAAGAGAATATGCGGCATTTTAAACCGTGAAAAAATCAACGGGGAATCACGGGCTGAAATTTGGCGGCTTTCTTTGTATGCAGTATTCACAATTTTGAATGCTAATATCGGATAACGCCAGCTACGTCATTATTAAGAGCTGTCTGGTTGTTCGAAGTAATACCTTTGCTGTACCGAATTAATCACCCTATCCCCGTGAAATATCCATGTATTAATGTAATGGGCGATTTGCAAATGAAGTCAAATATAATCCGCTGAAAATACCGTGAAATTTCAGTGTTTTTCAGGCCTTGAGGTTAATAATCCCCAGTGAAGAGAACGTGAAACTTCAGCATTGTGGCCAAGTAATCAAGTATTTTTTACCGTGAAATCACCGTGAAAAGTAATGCCGGGGAAAAGTGATGATTTATGAAATTCAACAGTAATGTCCTTCATTATATTCATATGCAAATTTTCATTGTTAATATCGTTACAGAGTCTGCGTCAACTTTAGTATTCCGATAGCCGCGATGCGGGCCGTTTAATAAGACGTGTATCTAGGTCCTAATTCGTGTAATAAAGGGTTAATTCGTCATCTATAACAGGCTGCACATAACCTGACATTGCCTTGAAATTTCACGTTATTAGGTCGTAATTAGTCCCTTGAAAGACCGGAAACTAAACTTCAATCATGGTACATCAAATAAACAGATAAACGGAAGTTGTTTAGGACGAGCGACCCGATCTTCTCACTATGAACGCCCTGCCAAATACAACCATCGGCAATCGTATCACTGCAACACACTATAAATTTTGTGCAACGGACACTATACTTGTGTACAAACTAGTCAAAACCATTTGTTGAACTCTACTGATTATATGTAGCCAAATGAAATTTAATAATCTTTTGGTGTATGGAACCGCAAATAAAAGTCAGAATATTTTTACAAACTGAACCTTGGTGCTATTTTTCGAGTAAAAACTGAATGCACTAATTTCAGTTCTTATTAATATACAGATATAATAACTGTTGTTGTATGCGTTTGCATGTGCTTGTATTTTCGGACAGATGTATTAGTGGCAAACCATAGTTTGTCCCAAACTACAAACCATATATTTTGTTAACACTTTTTACAAAAGCATTTTTCCGTGACGCGATTAATACTTAAGTCCATTTTATGAGATATATATAATGTCAATAGCACTCTTGTAAACCGTCTGTTCAAAGTTTTTTTTTTTTTTTTGGCTCATATATATTATCATTAGAGTGAAACAACTGGGTCACCATTTGTACATAACTACGTTATCCATTGCAAAATCAGAGTGTATATCCTGACTATTAACAAGCTAACTGGCCGGAAACGAGTCAAGCTGCAGAAATAACTTCGGTATGCGTACCTACCCAAAATTCCTCGATGATGTGTGAGCTGCTTAGGTTTGTGAAAATTGTTGAACATTGGTGAATGGTCATTTAAACGTTATAACTGATCCGCATTCTAACCTTGGTGTGATCATGGACTCACAGGCCGGTATTCTCAACAACGATTTTAATTAAAATATCATTTGCTTTACAATTGTAAGGACGTAAAAAATAAAAAAACCCAACCCAAAACCCAGTGCATCCCTCCCGGGATTCCATCCAACTGAATTCCCGTTAGGAACTATGTACATTAGGTATACCACGTACAAGTACGTGATAACCAACTTAACTCTACCATTGGCGGATGCATGGCAGGGGGTACATGACAGGCACGTCGTCATTTCGGCAGTTTTGCCAGTTTTCACGTGTAAGTTTAAGCAAGGTCTGACGGACTGTAAAATACTGTAACGTAAACAACGTGTTTGCTTGAGCTCGCCGGTGGTGTGCCGGGTGTGGTGTGTGTGTGTCGGTGCAGGGGTGTGGTGTGTGTGTGTGTGTGGGGGGGGGGTATGTTAAATATTAGAGCATAATGCAATTTTTTTTTGTCACGCAGGGGCCCGGAGCCTGCAGATGGCGTAACCAGTGAGGGGGGCCGGGGGGGCAAGTGCCCCCCCGGGGGAACACCAAAAACGGGAAAAATCGGGAAGGGGAGCCAAAACATGTGAAGGGAAAAAGGGAGGAAGGAGAGAAAAGAGAAAGAAAAAGAGGGAAGAGAAGAGAAAAGGGAAAAAGAAGAGGGAGAAGAGAAAAAGAAGAGGGTGAAGAAGAGAAAGGAAGGGTGAAGGTTGCCCAGGCGGGTCTTATCGGCGAGCCAGCGAGCCGAAAAAATTGGAGCCTGAAAAATCGGCCCGCACACTCTTGAGTCTTGCCCCCCCGGAGGGTCGGGTCTGGTTACGCCCCTGCCCGGAGGGGACATTGTGTACCTGCCGCGCTTGGAAAGTCACCGGGGGAAGAGCTGGGCCCAGTTCAGCCCCTTGTTCCAAATGCGATTTCTATGGAATTCTGAGTTCGCTCTTTGTTTATTTCAATTATTTTATTTGTTTTTAGGCCGCATAAAAACCAATATTAGATTCCCGTAGCCGGCCCTCCCTCCTCACTTTTGGGATAAGGCCAAACATTTTGTTATTTTCCATTTATTAAAGTAATATGTGTTCAATCATGAAGGACGATGGATAGGCCGAATTGTGCTATTAATCAACCACAGTCACTTCCATGTGATTAGAGACACTTCCAGGGGGTCTATTTCCGTAAACTGAAAATAAATAAGCCCTCGCCATTTTTTTCTGATGCAGCCAGGGCCGTACGCAGATTTTTTGGGGGGGGGGGGGGTGCGGGACTTTTGAAAAAAGGGACCTTTTTTGCAAAAAGTGGCCTAACCCCCTAAAAACGTTCCTTTTTAAACAGTTACTCAACAAAAAGGGGACCTTCGTGTAAAAATTTCTTAACTTTTTATTACCTTTTATATGAAAAAAAAATCAGCAAAAAGTGGACCTTTTAAGCCCTTTTGTGGGAGGGGGGGGCCGGCTGCACCCCCGCACCCCCACCCCCCCCCCCCCCTGCGTTACGGGCAACGGATGCAGCTGAAATTTAGTGGTAATCTCGCCCTCAATCCTCACTTTTCAGAGTAACATTCGAGAAACTATAATTCAATGGTGAGGTGCCTTTTAAAGGGCCGTGGCCCGAGCGATAATATCCTGGTCCCAGAACCACAATATCACCAGAATTGGTTCAGGATTTGGGTACCAGGAGCGATATTTTTCATTTACCAGGGCTGTGAAATATTAGGGGCTATTGAATGTTTGGATTGGAAGTGTGAGAGAAAATGTAATACACTGCGACAATCTTTATTTCACATATACTACTCTATGGCACTTATGAAAATCACGTCTCTTGTTCTCATATCAAAATGGGTGACATATCGCAAGAACTCACAGATGGGTTTGGGTGGGAACTCAACAGACACATGATTATTTACCATTCCATCAAGATGAAAACTTTATACTTATTCAGGCCATACATTTTAATATTCTTTCTGGGTTTTCGCATATTTCATTTTTCCCGCGGGCGTTATATGAATAGTAATAACGTTTTCATCCATATTATTGCTTTTCACTTTAGTGCACACAATTACATTATGTGCCCTGCAGACTTTAAAAATCCTAATTTTCTTTGCGTCCCGCAAAACCATACGTATGTGGATCTTGTCACAGGCATTTTAGCAGAACACATCCAGCCATTAACCCTTCCGAGAGTGCGTAAGAGACTATCGTAGTCAGTGTTGCTACTTTTCTCGCATTATAGTGTTTGCATATTATTCATGAGCGATTGATCGATGCGGGCTGGCGACTGGCAAACGTCAACAAATCTGACAGCTGATTCCCACACATGGCTCAGGGACATGGCTGCTAGGAGCGCGCAAATGGGGGTAACTACTTGATTTTGGAATATGATTTACAAAATTAAACATGGAATTAATTGCACAAAGTTTGTCAACAGTGATGAAGAGCATGGATGTGAAGAGGATGGGCCAGCATCACCGCCGAGCAGCAGAAAAGTAGAGTTTACTCGTAGGTATATTTTATTTGGTACGCATGATGTGATTTGCCTGAGCGGGAGGGTAGAGTTGGCCGACTGTGCCATCGTACACTACCACCGCAAATTCCGTAAACTAAGTGGTCCTTGGGTTCGAGACTGGCTTGGTCAAAATTGGGTAAGTACGAGTCGCATATACCGTTTTTATTAGCCAGCTTGACCCCATACGCCTTACTGGCCCTCCTACTTATCGCTCAGTTCAAAACTTTGGGCACCTTCAAACTTGTATTATATATAAGACCTCTGTGATTTAAGCATTTCGGTTTTAATGGTAACCACTAAGAAACGTAGGGGCCTAAATTTACTAACGCATTCAAAGGCGATTTTTTTATATTGGGAGTCCTTAGGCCCTGCTTTATAATGTCACTTTAGTTAAGAACGGGTGGGTTACATTTCTTGATTGAGAAACATAATTTCTTAATTGTCTTTTTCAAGTTTGTGTTTGGCTAAATCCTGATATTTTTTCGCAGGTGCATACTTACACTGGCGCCAAGAGCTAGAAGTCAGCGGAATTAAAGTTTGATTAATATTTAGCTGTTTATTTTACCAGGCCTCAGAAAGTCTCTCGATCAACCTTTATGTCACTCTCCCAATTTTTATTTTCCGCAAAATCTTTAACTGGATTTCGGGTTCAAATATGTCCTTTTTTATGAACATAAATCTGATAGACCTGCATAAAAATAGCCCTGTTACTTTGGTCCAATTTTCCCTTACATCTAACAAAAAACACCCTTGTCTCATCTTCAGTTCAAAACACTTGAAAGTGCGTCGCTTGGTTCATATCACTTAAATAGAATCCGCATAATGGATATCTATTATATTTAACATTTGAATGTTTTTATTTTTTAGACAAATTATTTAAGCTCTAAAAAAAAAAAAAAAAAAAAAAAATGAATAGGTTAAAGAGACTGAGGAATTTCCAGAAGGCGCCCCCCAAATTTTTTCGAACCCAGGTTTTTTTGCGTATTTGAATTCTTTTCCAATGTATTAGATCACACCTGAAGTGAATAAAAGTAAGCCGAATACCGCCGTCGTTATGTAATAATATGATGATTAGTACGTTTCTGTCTTCAGTCGTGCACGACAGAAGTCAAAGCACGGTGTTCTATGGGACAATTACGAAAGGTCTGCAATTCAAAACAAGGTTTGCTGTTTTCTTTTGTACTTGTTTGTCCAATAAACTTCGAACGTCTTGGTAGGTGGTCTACCTCGATCTGTGCAATTTGGTAGAATTTTGTATCCTAAAAAATCCTCCATCCTGTCACTTTATTAAGGTCACATAGGATGAATCCCATTTGAATTGACACGTTCTTAGTCAATTATACATAGGGGCCAAGTTTGGTCAAAATAAAGCATGTGGTGCTAATTTGAAAAGAAGAATATGAAAAATTGTTATCGATAACACTACACACATTTAAGCCTAGCCTGCATCTCATATTAACATGTTAGCATTGCTAAATATTAACACTCATTATAATTATTAACACTGTACCATATTAATTATCAACACCTAAAACAAGCAAACAAAACAAGCATGCAACCACCATACAAGAAATGCAAAGAGGTGGTACCACCCCACCCAACCCTTATTCTGTAGACGAGCAATAACTGATTTCTTATTTTGCGTGGTGAATACTACACCTTTATCACGCTATGGTAGGACATGCATTCCAAAGTAGGTGCTTTTACCTACACCTAGATGTGGATGGCTGCTGAGGTAACGAATCAAGTTTCCCAAGGGCAACTAGAAACGTGATAACAGATAGGCCATTAAAATTCATTTTACTAACTGCTTCTGTGTGAGCATGGTGAGGTAGGCTTATTAAGTATTAATTATACTGATTGGCCAAGTGAATGTACACTGTTAACAAAAATTTCCCGTATTTTACGGAATTTCCTGTCACGCATATTTTTCCAGACATTTTTAAGGGTAAATTTTTACAGATATTTCCTGTCAAATAACCGGAACTTGACAGACTTTACAGAAATTTGTCCCTCATATTATGCAAAAATGTGTAATTTTACAGAATTTTTTCCGTACTTTTAAATTCGGAACCAAAAAAAAAAAGTCCGCGTAATATTGCTGCACAATTTTTGAAATATTTCCGTAAATTAAAATTTTAATTAAATGTTAAAAAAACTGTTTTTTATTGTTCTTGTTTTCTAAAACAAGATTTTCCGTAAATTTTTTTTTTTTTTTTTTTTTTTTTTTACGGAAATTTTTAAACAAAGCGCTAGAATCAAGGTTTAAAAAGCACGAGAAATCTTTTGGACCGGTTAT
>JAMKCH010012978.1:0-89815 GCA_023653785.1 Ophioderma brevispina
CAAAAAAAAGTGACATAGGATGTTAACTGGTGTGTAAAAGACCATAGTTGAATTATCATACCAGTCTTCTACATATAGTCTTCGAAAAATAGTTAAAATGGCTAATAATTCTGGTATGGGTACCTACCCAAATTCTCGATAATGTGTGAGCTGCTTAGGTTTGTGAAAATTGTTTGACATTGTGAATGGTCATTTAACATGTTTAACGCTATAAAATGTACTGATCCTGATTCTAGGTATGATCATGGATTTATTGCGGGCCGGTTGAATTCTCAACACTATTTTAGTTGAAATTAAATATGTTATATCATTTTTTAAGAAGGTAAAACAATCAAAACCCATCCCGAAACCAAGTGCATCACACTGATGCATTACCGTGCATAGGCGTGTAGGCCTATGTTATGTATACCACGTACGTGGCTATGCGCAAGTGTGATGAGATTGATGAATGGCAAAGGGTATGTGACAGGCAAACGGCAAATATGGGTGGTCCTTCTTCCCAAGTCCTTGGGCCTGAGTCCTTACAACATTTCACCGCCGTATCGCTACATCAATGGTATATTATATATCATTGTGGTGGGGACTGTGTGCACATATAACCAAGAAATAATGATGCGGCAGTCTCAGAGTGACCCACAGATCGCGTGAGGAAGAATAAAAATGAATTGTATATTTTCATTCACAAAATAGAAATAGTTGTGAGTGTATCAGGGAACTTGTATAAATGCCTAAATATCCAAAAGTACTCCATACAAAGATGTAATACCCATAAATAGTTTTAGGTAAATAGTGATTGGCTGTATTGCTATTTCGTCAAGTACAGGAACAGGACTTGGTCTGATCTTCCTCATTGATATGTACACGTGAAAATTATTACCATAATTGATAGGGATGTTTTATTTAATGTGCATGTGATTTGCCTGACAGCGGGAGAGTAGAGTTGAGTTGGCCGACTGTGATCATCGTACCTACCCACCCAAATTCCGTTGAACTAGGTGGTCCCATTGGGTCGAGTTGGCCTTTTCTATTTGGGTAGGTACGCATACCGGAATTATTGGCCAGCTTGACCCCTTACGCTATAGTCTTTGTGTCTTTGTATTTTAATGGCATTCAATGCACTAAAAATGTTTATACCTTGTTCAGTTTAAGGTGGAACATCACCCCATTTTTGTGCCACTGATATTCTACACAATTTGTCAGAGGAGCTTGAGGCTCCAAGTTAAGTTGTGTCAAATACACTGTAGCTGCTATAGTATTTTTACTTGAGGGTTGCATTATGACCTTGGTCTCCTCCAGGGGCGGCGCCAGGGTAAATCATAGGAGGGGCGAAACATCATAGGGGAGGGCGAAACAGCACAAAATGAATTTATTTTGGTTAAAACCCCTAATTATTGCGTCAAACCCGTTTTTCCTAAATTTTGAAAATCTCAGGGGGCGCCCCCCGCCACCATGGCACGGCCTTGGTCTTCCCTAGTGTTTATCTCAATGTACTTTATCAAAGCGTCGGTTCATCTTACAGTGAACACACTATAGCTACCACCTTATGTTACCATACATTATGACCTTGGTCTGCCCTAGTGGTTTTCAGCACTTATCAAAGGTCATAATTTTTGGCAATATTCCAACAAAATTGCCTTGACTAAAAATTGCCTTGACATTCCCAGATAAGCTCAGATAGGACTTATAATAAGGTTAGGATCCAATATTATTCTCCTGAGGAGGGCACTCAACTTTTTCTCAGTACAAGGTGCAAGCCCAGATTTCCTTCCAAACTAGGGGGCTTGGACTAATTTTGCCTCTCAAAATAAGGCCTTATGAATTCAAATTTTGAGGAATTTGCAGGCAAAAAATGTGGCTGAGCAAAAAAAATAATCCACTAAAGGGGACCTTAACCTGAATTATGCATCAACTGGGGGTCTTAGGAACTATTTGAAAGGTGCAAAATGGCAGTTTTGAAGGACTGCACCAGTATCCCTATGTCAGTTCCCCCTTCCCCAGATTATTCTCCTTGCATCTCTATTATTTTTTTAAGGATTATTAAGGGGTTTGACGTGTGATTTGTTTTACACAGCCCCCACAAGCTGCGTTACACCTCAGGATTCTGTTTGGAGCCCAGTCATGGACAAATGGAAGAATTTTAGTTTTGAGCTGCGAAGGTATCATGCGCAGATACCGCGGATAACTGTGCATTTGTTTGCGTTTATAAAAATCGCGCATCTCTACCCCTGCGTTCCTGCTTTCCTGCATGCCAAATGTGGCGCGGATTTTTCTTGCCACCCAACAAGACGCCCAATTTGAAAAAAAGTGTCCAATTTCAGTGGTTTTCGGCGTGTAATGGAAAAAGTAAGTCGGTGACCCTCTTTTTTTATTTCAAAATTTTGAAGAACGACATCGGGACCTCAACATATTTAGAAATTACAAAATTTTATCGAGAAGTTTTTATTTTGTGGGCGATCCAAACGTCAAATTTTGACTTTTCCCACAGACTTGCGTGGTTTAAAAAGTGACAACATACCTTTTTGTTTTGGCTATAGCTAAAAAACAAAGTTGGTGACCCCCATTTTTCATTTCAGATTCTTAATCAGCACCATTGTAAATACCATATATATGAATTCTGGAAAATTTTATCAAGTAGATCACTAACACATCAAACCCCTTAAAGCAGTTATCAATTAACTACAGTAGTTAAAGCAGAGAGCACTGGCACATTTTCACAAAATATGAAATTGCTTCAATTAATTTGCTCGCAAATCATAGTTTAGGGCATAGGAAGAATAGAGATAAATTTTACACCCAAAAAATACATACACAAAAACAGAAAGGGACATTAACAATAGGCTGCAGACATCCTAGCACTACTTTCAGCCTCGGTCACTGTATCTTACTCTATCAGGCGACCTCGGCCTCGCGCCTCAGCTTGGCCTTCGGCCTCCGCCTCAGCTTGGCCTTCGGCCTCACCTCCCTAGGGCCACATAGTGTGGCTAAAGACATCCAGGTAATTTGTAGGCCAAATTTAAGTTTGCCGTAACTTTAATCAACACTATATATGTTTATTACATGAATATCATAGACTCATACTCATTGATATTAAAACCACAATGGTCACAGACCGGTCAAACAGTGTGCATGCCATGAGAAGAAAGTCCGGCGTGTGTTTTGTGTTAACGCTATTTATATTATCGCTATTATATAATTATAAAATCATTGTTTTATCTGTAAGGGTGCTGATTTGGTCCTTATCATTTCAAGTGAGGGCTATTGTATATAAACGCTTTACAACCATGCATATCAATTTTGAAAAATCGTGAGGGCGCACTATTTTTCAAATGTGCTCTTTAAACAAAATAAGCTTTAGAGGATGGTTTTGCGCAAGTTACCAAATAAAAGTTCATTGGGAGACAGAGAACCACTGATTTTAATGAGAGGTCTCTGAATGTTATTGGATTAGAAAGTGGGATCTTAGTCAATAACAATATTAATATTTTTCATAAAATGCAGGAATTTACAGTAAATTTATAGTAAAAATAGGGTTTATTGAAGCTGCAACTGAATTATGTTATTCGTAGGTTTACACCACATTACATTGATTTAGAAATATCCACATGTAAAACTTATTCCATGCAAAACTTACAGCATCAGGTCCCTTGCAGAGTAATTGACATTTTAAAACATTTTGTTCCAGATGCTCAGTTGAGTCAATTTGGATCAATCCTGGCAGGGGGAAGGATGCTTGATGTTCGATACTAGAGTTAGGATTTTGGAGGTTACCGAGCTCCTATGGAGCTCTATGGAAAAAATCCCTAAATTGGCATTAATATGCCTGATGATTTCTCCAATACCGCTTGATGAATTCCTTCAAGTTTTACCATACGGCAAGAAGACATTTTAATCAATTTTGTTCTGCGAACTTTTAGTTCGTAGAAGAAATTTGGAGAAAAATGAATTTGAAAATTCAATTTTCGCGCCATTTCAAAAATCCCTAGACTGCTAGAACGTTATTTATTCAAAATTAGTCTCATTCTCATGTATTTGGGGTCCTATCAACTGTACGAGGTCCGAGCACGAACGTATACAAACGCACACGAGAATACCGCGCTCATGCAACATAATGTTTACCCGACGTATTGACAGGACCTGGCTCATGTGGAACCACATTTTGATCAAATTTCCTTTCCAAGACCTGATTTGTCATAGTTGATTGCATGTTTTCATGAAGTTAACGTGTAGGATTTGTTTTATGGGTGTGACTTTGTGCAGCAAACCGTTTTCGCACAGTTATGACAGAAAAATGACAGTATATTTATCTTGAGTCTTTAACACCATAGAATCTATATACATTGTTTACTGTGTATATTTATATAGAGCGTTAATTTTCGTATTGTCGTACGTGTTGTTACACAGGGATGCCAAATAAATTCGACCTTCCCCCCTGAATCCTGGGGTATTTTTAAGGAAAATGTATTACATTGCTGGACAAATTGTCAATCTGTATGCACCTTTTACTATCATGATACTAGCCTTGTAAAGTAACAAAATCACAAGCGATATCAAGACCATGTATGGTTCAGCTAGTAGGCAATTTTGTTCAACTATGATAACAAATTTTCTTTCTACTGATATTATTTCAGAAATGCTTACCATGGAATGAGCCCACAAACCATGGGGCTGACATCACTAGGAACCTGGCATTACCAAGTGCCTAGGGGATTTGGAATACACAATTCAATGAACCCAGATCCATTCAGAGGACCCTGGGGAGGAAAGAACTGCAGAGATTCACCAGTACAGGTAGGAGAAGGGTGGAGGGAGGAGAGCGGAAGAGGTAGGGAGGGAACGAGATGGAAGCGGAGGAGATAAGAAGGTGGGAGATGGAAGAGGAAGAGGTAGTGTGAGAAAGGGAGGGAAGGAGGTGGGGAGAGAAGGAGATTGAACCCGGAGGGGGGTACTCAGTGGAAAAGGGTAGGTACATTACGTGCCACCGATACAGGTCACATTTTCACACCTTACCATAACATTAACAATGGGTCATTTTTCCCACCATGCTACTATATAGATGGATTGCTTTTTGAGGTCATTGCTACTATATAAATGGGTCTATTTTTCAATTTTTGGTCGCTATTTACTAAGAAAATGGGTCGATTTTGATTTTTGGTAAAATTGCAATGAAAATGTTTGATTTTTCTGATTTTCGGAAAAAGTTACTATGAAAATGGGCTGATTTGCTAACATTACTATGAAAATGGTGCGAAATTTCAAAACCAACTATAGAAATGGTTGAAATTTCGGAACCAACAATAAAAATGGGTCATATTTTTGAAGGGAAGGGGAAGAGAAGAGGTGGGGAGAGGTGGAGGTTGGATGAGAGAGGTAGGCAGGAGAGGGGAAAGTGGGAAGGGGAGGGAAAAAGTGGGAAGGGAAGGGGAAAGGAAAGGGAGAAGGGAGAGATCAGGCTTCTAAAACAATGAACATCACTTATGGACCTCTAATGACCCCATGTGAGCTTTGATCTTGACCTTGATCCCATTCACAAATCGCAATGGCAAACAACACATGCCAAAAAAAAAAAAAAAAAAAAAAAAAAAAAAAAAAAAAAAAAAAAAAAAAAAAAAAACTGTATTTTGCTTGACCTCCCTTTAACACTTTCCAGCCTACTAGCCTGCTTATATGCCCCCTTAACTGCTTGTAGATTGGGATGCTACAATCACATCTGTGTTCATCCAATATGTGACAAGCTCCTCCATTGACCTTTGTGAATAAACAAGAGCCGACATCTGCCGTGGGGATTCGTGGCACCTGTGGTTTTTTGGTGGGTTGTGACCGCTTCTCCAGCATTGAATTTCGCCAATATAGCGATAAATGACGGTTCCTTAATCTCCGTAGATTGGTAATTATAAATTCCCGGCTCTGTAAGTGTGCAAGAAATATAAAAAATTGCATGTTGAAACGCAAGTCGCGCTGAGTGAATCGGCACTAAGACAGACTCTTCCATTGATTTACGTTACACCCTCTTATGCTAACCGATGGAATTGCATGAGGTATAGGCACTATCGGGCGAGTAACAGTGAATATCTGAATCTACTTTTCTAAGACCGGGAAACAGCCTGAGCCATTGGTAAAGAACACACCATGGATGATATGGAAGCATTCTTGTGAATTGATCACTCAAATATCTTTATTGAACTTATTTTTTAATGAATCACTATTGGGTTTCTGGTGAAGTCTTGGCTCAATGAGCCTAAAGAGGGAGTAATTACTTTAACTAGCGAAAATCTGTCTACCACAAACTAGCGAAAATCTGTCTACCACAAACTAGCGAAAATCTGTCTACCGGCCGGGCGACCTATTTGGAGGGATACGTTCCACGAATCCAAAAAGTGGAGAACAGCTGGTTTTTTTTTAATGAATAATGTATTTGAATCTACCTTTTTTTATTGCAGACAATCAGATCATGCAGCTGTGGAGAGAGCCAGTGTTATGCCAATGAAATGTACGTAGAGCAGTTTAAGGATCTACTCAGACATTCGTTACCAAAGAAGATTGCTGGTTTCTTTGTTGAAGGCATACAGGTGACGATAATTAACCTGCTGTAAAGTTGGAAATTTTTGTGTGGTGTATCTTTTTCAAACTGAAAATTTAAAATCCTGCAAAAATATTTTGATGCACAGGATATTATGCGTAGCTATTTGAAAAAAAGCAAATGAAACAACTCTGAAAATCATGAACAATTAATGTGGCAAAAACCACCCTGCTATCATGCTATGCAGTAAATGATGTTATGTATTATTGTAGATTTCAAGGATTGTGTTAACTCATTGAAGGTTTTGGGTCAGTCCATGAATAGAAAAAGGGGTCAGTATTTGGTGATAAAATCAATATATAACTTATACAGCATCTATCTCGGCATGTGTCTCATAGGACATTGGCTCCACATACAAATTTAACCCATCTCTGCATATCTATAGCAATCGTATATGCCCTATGGAAGGTGTGCTAGCTATATGTCATTATTCCCATCTCTTCTATGGTCTTCCCTGTTGTTTTTGTAAAAACAATACAGTTTCCAGAGTATGTGTTTGGGAAGGCGGCATTGTTGTTCATTTTACATGCCTGGCCAACCAGGTCAGTTGTTGATTCCGTGATATGGTACAGGATCTGTTTGGTCTCTTCGAATTCTTCTTGAAAAGGACTTCTTCATTCAGATCTTATCCTTCCGATTGATGTTTTTAAAACAATATTAGCACATTTTTTGAAGAGCGCCCCCAATTTTTCAAAAATTTGGAGTTCTTACATGGTGCATTGGTTAACTGGCTAGTAAACTATTACTTGGGTGAATGGTTAAGCTCGAAAAAAAATGTCTATGTGTCACAAACGAAGGAATTTTGTACGAGAATAATTATACGGGGATCCCGATATAATCAGGGCTGTTGGGAAACGGCCTTACATTCCAATGTGAAATAGCTGGGAATTGCGCCATGTTACGTGGTACGCTCATCCATTAGTTGTTTAATAGTTCAGGGCAAGTCAAGTTAGAGGTGATTTTATCGAAGGGTGCGCACTATTTAATCATTGGACGGACATAACCGTAGCATTTCCAGCTCTGCCGTTTAGTCCAATCTGGCATCCCAATTCTAATTCACAAAATTGCTTATTTGTGATAAATACGCATTTTAGGCATCTCTCGTTCGCAGGTTATAGTTCCTAGACATTTACCAACGTAATGTGCCAAAAATATCAAATTTTACAGTTGGGGCGCTCTTCAAAACAATGTGCTCTTAATATGCTTAAGCGGTATATTCCTTAGCAATGCATTCAGAGGCTTCCCAAACTTTCTTTAGTTCTTTTTGTATGTGTTCAAGCTAGAAGTGCCATTAGAGTAGAACTGGATAACAAGACAAGTATGACAAGGCAAGTTTGGTGGTTAAGTAGTGTCATTTATCAAGCCCTACCTTACTTAGTTTCCAACAACACTGATATACTTTTAATTTCGCTGCTAGAGTCGTTTGAAGGTGTAATTGTCAAATTATACAGCCATATTCTCCTATAAACACTGTACTTATCGTATTTCAATTGAATAGTAACAACTAATGCTTGGACTGTGAAAAGTTAAAAGATGGTATACGTTCAAAAAGAAGCTCATTGAAAATAAAGGACCTGAGGTATATACTATCTGGATTAACGGGGGATGGCCCAATTTTAAGGTTATAGTTTTTCATTCTTGATAGAATGGCCTCACCCCAAAAAACCCCATCTGTAAAGGTTTGCACCAATTTTTCAATTCGTTTTGATGAGAGCTAAAAAAAAGTGATTTTGCAATCCCATAGCGTACGTGTATGTATGGGCACATTTGCGCTCATAACATATGAAACCAAACGCCTTTTAGCCCTAGGATTTAACAGGGTTAAATGAGGAAAAATTAGTAGCTTTCTTCTGAACCAAAATGTGGACCATTCCGGCAAATCTGGGGCCCTGGGACGAGGTGCTAATTAGCGACCGGGCCTGAAATGTTTAGCCTGTCAAAGGAGAGTAAGTTCTGATTTTAAACTTGACACATCCCATTAAATCATCTCTCCTACCTGGTCTAAGTGCATAGAGTACCTCGGGTTGATGAGGAGTACTACAGTAATTAAAGTGAATAGAGATTTTACATTAACAGGTGTCCCGTAAAATTGTGAAAAATTCTGAATTTGGCACTAATGTAAAGAATTTCTATCAGAAATGTCCCCATGTGAAAGGATTATTAGCTGAAAATATTTCTGATACAAAAATTGGGCAATTTCTAATTTCGTATAGGAGCAAAATACAAAAAAATAGCATATGTTTTATATTGAAATGAAAATCGCATTTTGTTTTCACTTTAAGGCATTTCTGTAAACCAAAGACAAGGTAGAAATCTATGGGGGTCTTATCTAAGGAAAAATCATACATATGACAAAAATTGGGTGCCCAAAAAATCTCTTGTGCACCTGTAAAAAAAAAACATCGAGCCAAATAACACAAATATCCTTAAAGTGACACTCCTACAGCATTAGAGGATGGCTGTCAACTCAAAATGATCTCTTCAATGGAGCAAGACAAAAATGTCTCTCATGAGGGGGGTCAAAGGTAATTTATGAGGTCATAGCCCAAAAATGGTCCAGAATTATGTAAATTACTGTTGGTTTCAACGATAGCTTATTGATTTTATGATACTGGATACAAATTCGGTCCTTGGTAGTGCCCAGTATTGTTGACCTATATTGAACCTTGGGGACCTCGTGACCTTGGTGACCACTGTCCCATTTCACAATCTTGACGGCATATAACACATGTATTCGGTGAACACTGTACTTTTTATCAATTTTATTTAGGAGTAGGTGGTGCTGTTCAGCTGACCAAAGGTTTTATCAAGGAGGCGTATAAGCTTAACAAGAGAAAAGGGAGAGGACTGTGTATCTTTGATGAGGTACAGACTGGGTTTGGTAGAAATAGGGAGTTCAATTACTGGGGATTTGAAACACATGGTGTACTCCCAGACATAGGTGAGTAGTAAAGACAGGCTTGTGCAAAAATAGGGCGGGTAAGTATTGGGGATTGGAAAAAACACATGGTAGATCCCAGATTAAGGTACGTAGTAAAAGACGGCTGATTACAAGACTAGGGGTAATTACTGGTGATTTGAAACACGGTGGGTACTCCCAGACATAGGTGAGTAGTAAAGACAGGCTTGATCCAAGACTAGGGGTAATTACTGGGGATTTGAAACACCCGGTGTACTCCCAGAATAGGTGAGTAGGTAGTAACGACTGGCTTTGATCACAAGACTAGGGGTAATTACTGGGGATTTGAAATAGTACGTCGGCCCGGACCAGTTTTGGGCACACGGGAGTAGGTGGAAGAGTAGAACAATTTCATGCTACCACATGTTAGTGTTACATATGTGGGGTCATCACCTGGGTGGATGTGAAATCAAAAGGTGGTTGCAATTTTTTTTTAAAAAAAAAAAAAAAAGGTCAAAATTGATCCAAAATTAGGTTAAAAAAAAAATCATAGAAATGGTGATTCCAACTTCATATTAATGTAATAGTATTGAATTGTTCCCAATATTATAGATGTAGTTCAAGAAGCATGTGGGAATCTGGGGTATTTTTGACCCCAGAAAAGGGCCCCCAAAAAAGGGGTCAAAATTGGGGGGGGACCCCAAAAAAATGAGGTAAAAAATCAAGATGGTGATGTATTTATTCAAACCTTTATATTAAAAGCAAGTAGAGTATTAGTATTTTCATGTTCTCCCACTCTATAGCAGTAGATTCAAGAAGATTTGAATTTGGAATAGATCTGGGGTCAAAATTGACACAGAAAAGGCAAAAAAGGTCAAAATTGACCCAAACTAGGTCAGTAAAAGTTAAAAAAGACCAAGGTAATCATCCACTTCAATGGCATTTTCGCCTTCTTAAATATGAAACCTCATTTCTATATATATTGGTATATATAGAAATAAAACTAAATTTTTTGACCATTGTGGGTTCAAGATTACCCAATTTAATAGTTCATCATGATTGAATCGCCTTGTTAAATTATCTTGCCCATTTCATTTCAACCCGTTTGATATGAGGGCTAAAAACTGTGATTTATGAAGACCCCTAGGAATACTGTATACATTAATAAATTTTATCTAAGTTAATCTATAATATCAAGTTAAATATTTTACGTCCTACGATTTCACAGAGTAAGTAAATGAGACAAATAGTACCTTTTCACAGACACCAATATTATATTCTGATCACTTTCCTGAAAATCTGTATCCCGGGGACGGAGGATATTAAGGCTCAGTAAAAAAATAAAACAGTGCTCGGTCAGACTTTTGAACAAAGTGGTGAAGGGGCTTATTGAGTTGGCGTTATTTTTTTTTTTTTTTCAAAGATTGGCCGCATGTCTAAGATGGCCACATGATATTTTGAAGATGCGTTCGCGGTTGTTGGAAATAGTAGTATGTAAGAAGGTTGAAGGAAATTGATCAAAAAATGCAAGGATATGCTTAAAATTAGGTATGAGTTTTCAATGGTCTCCCATATTTTTGTTAACTCATTTTCCAACTTTTAAGCCTTCTTTTGGTGGTTGGGTGTTGCTTTTAAAAAAAAAATGTGAAATAACAAAATCGGTGCGCGTCCAATCGGAGCGGGGCCGGGGACGATCAAACTGGTTTGTTTTTATACTTGGCCTTAGAGAGTGGATCTTAATCAATTTGACTCCAAAAATGACCTAAAGGCCAAAGAGGTCAAATAGACCCCAAAAGAGTCTGAATTAAAAGCTATCAATTGGGCAATTCAGACTATGGAAATTACTTCTGTTGAGAAGCCAAACTGAATAGACAAAGGTTTCACTTTTTGTAAGGGGCAACCACAATAGATTGCTTATCATTGACGATAGATTGCCATGTGGCAAAGGGGGGAAATATCATCATCATCTTTTGGACTTTTGTCGAAATCTGTGGCGTAAGCCTTTGCAAAACGTCTTTATCATGTATTGCTGATCCCAATTCAAAGTAAAGCTGGTATCTCTGCTGAATAGCATATCAGAGTAGGTACGTGATCTGCTACCTCTACATTGGACATGGAAATACTCCACAGAATAAAGGGCTGAGTAAGCTGGTCCTTGACTTGGAAGCAATGCCCACCGAACTGTGCTCTACTCTGTACCACAATTGTGGTAAAAGGAGGAATTTCCACCATAGATCCGATATTCGTTAGGTGTTTTTCCAGGAGATATTTTCATCTGGTATGAGTTGCCTGTTATAAGTGCCACTGAAAAAGTCATGCAGCTCCACTTCATGTCAATGTTCCTGGCAACATACCGTAAGATGTTTTCCACACACGCCTGTAGAAGGCAATCTTAGTTACTTTGGAGACAACAGACTTTCATATTATACTTACCATAATAGTAAAACAGTTGTGATTAATTTCAGGGCAGAAAAATAAAACAAAAGATCAATTTAAACAAACATTTTAGAGATAGCTTTCATTCTGACAGACCAAATGTTTCTCCTCCTGACTGGATGTTTTTACCTAGTTTCGGGAAAAAAGATTGAAATTGTGGCATATTGGGTTTTAAAATTTTGACTTTAATTGGGTTGGGGACCATTTTGATCCTTTCAAAGTTTTATGCAGAGGTCAGTAAAAGGAACACTTAATTCGTGAGAGGGGAATTTTTTTTTCAAAAAGGGGACTTCCCAAAAAAATTTACAAAGGAAGCAAATTTGTCCCCAAAATTCAAAGGGGGCAAATCTGGCAAAAAGTTGACTTTTTACTTACAATTTTGATCGCAAAATCTATTTTTGGCCTTTAGGGGTGTCGGGACTTTTGGGAATGGGATGCGTCAGCATCCACCGCCCCTCCCCTGCAGTTTTTTTTACAAGGCCTGATTATTGTGATTAGTACCAATTTTAAAAAGGCAAGCGCAGAATGTAAAACCATGCATTAATTGGTTAATATATGTTGCCAACTTAGGTTATTTGACCATATAATATTCCAAAGTTTTCAATTTGGATGTCATATTGATAAAAGGAATAAATAAGGTTTTTACATGACAAGTGATTATTGAAATTACTGCCTTATTATTGAAATTGGCATACCAAATACAATTTTCCTTGTTTGGATCCATTAAGTCATTTTTGTACTTTGGCCATTTCTGGGGTTACATTCAAAATCTTCAATCTACCGCTATCGGGCAAATAAACTATATATATTTACATTTTATAAATTAAGATGGAATAAATACATCACCATTTATGGATTTTTACCATATTTGTGTCAATTTTTACCCCTTTTGGACCCAGATTGAACATTCAAATTTCTTGAATCTACAGCTATATAGTGGGGGAATTAAATATAATTTCAATATGAAGTCAAAAATAAAATAATGCACACCATTCTATGATTTTTACCTAATTTGGGTCAATTTTGACCCGTGGGGCCCCGTCCGGGGTATAAAAAAACACACCAGATTCCCACATTCAAATCCTTCAAATATACGCTTTTTTTTAATTTTTTTATAGTGGGGCCCAAGTGATTCTGTTCATTTCCAAAATTAAGATGGAATAAAATAATCACCATTCTTGATTTGTACCTTATTGGCAAATTTTGACTCCTTTTGGGCTCTTTCTGGTGTCAAAAAGAACCACAGATTCAAACATTCAAATTCGTCTTGAATCTACAGCAAATATAGTGGGGAAAATTAAAAACTATTACATTGATATGAAGTTCAAATCACCATTCTATGATTTACCTTATTTGGGTCAATTTTGACCCACTTTTGGTCCTTTCTGGGTCAAAATTAACACCAGATTCAAAAATCAAATTTTTTCTTGAATCTACAGCTAATAATGGGGAATTTATTAGTAATACATTTTCAATTGAAGTCGGAATAAATAAAGCGCCCATTATATGCTTTTTACCTAATTTGGGTCAATGTTGACCTTTTTGGACCATTAAAAAATGAATTGCACAACCTTCTAATTCTACCATCCACCCAGGTGATGATCCACACATATGTCCCTACAATTGGTACCATTGCATTTTTATACTCGACCACCTACCCTAACTTGAAGACAAGAGCCTTTTTTCAAACGTGGTGGAGTACTAAAAACACAGGGTGTACTCCCAGGACCTAGGGAGTAGGAAAGACGGCTTGGTACAAGACTAGGGGTAATTACTGGGGATTTGAAACACCTATGGTGTACTCCCAGACATAGGGGAGTAGTAAAGAATGGCTTGGTACAAGGGAAGGGGGTATTATGGGGATTTGAAACACCAGGTGTACTCCCAGACATAGGTGAGTAGTAAAGACAGGCTTATACAAGATAAGGGGTGATTATTGGGGATTTGAACACAATGGTGTTACTCCCCAGCATAGGTGAGTAGCTAAAAGGACTGGCTTGGTACAAGACTAGGGGAATTACTGGGGATTTGAAACACATTGGTTGTTATCCCAGACATAGGTTGAGTAGAATAGACTGGATCTTGGTACAAGGACTAGGGGTGGTAGGTGATTATGGGGATTTGAAAACCCGGTGTACTCCCAGAATGGTGAGATATGAGTAGTAAAGAATGGCTTGGTTAAAAGATAGGGGTAATTATTGGGAGTTTGAAACACCCGGTTGTACTTCCAGACATAGGTGAGTAGTAAATGACTGGGTGATTTACGACTAGGGGTGATTTTGGGGATTCAAACACCATGGTTTGTCCTCCCGACAATGGTGAGTAGTAAAGACGGGCTTGGACAGCGCATAGGGGGTCGGTAATTACTGGGGATTTGAAAAACACCGGTTGTTACTCCGACAGACATAGGGAGAGTACAGACTGGCTTGTGTACAAGACTAGGGGTGATTATTGGGGATTGAAAAACACATGGTGTACTCCCAGACATAGGTGAGTAGTAAGACTGGCTTGATACAAAAACAGGGTGATTATTGGGGATTTCAACCACATGGTGTACTCCAGACATAGGTTGAGAGTAAAGGACTGGTTGATTACAAGACTAGGGGTGATTATTGGGGACTTTGAAACACATGGTGTACTCCCAGACATAGGTGAGTAGTAAAGACTGGCGTGATACAAGGAACTAGGGGGTAACTACTGGGAGTTTGAAACACTGGTTGTACTCCAGACATAGGTGAGTAGTAAAGACAGGCTTGGTACAAGACTAGGGTAATGCTTGGGGATTTAAACCACCCGGGTATCCCAGACATAGGTGAGTAGTAAAGACAGGCTTGATTAACAAGACTAGGGGTAATTACTGGTGATTTGAAACACCCGGTGTACTCCCAGAACATAGGTGCGTAGTAAAGACTGCTTGATAGAAGACTAGGGGTGATTATTGGGGATTTGAAAAACACCCCGGTTTTTGTACTCCAGGACATAGGGGAGTAGTAAGACTGGCTTGATTACAAGACTAGGGTGTAATTACTGGGGATTGAAACTGAAACACATGGTGTACTCCCAGACATAGGGAGTAGTAAAGACTGGCTTGGACAAGACTAGGGGTGATTACTGGGGATTTGAAACACCCGGTGTACTCCAGAATAGGGGTGAGTAGTAAGACTGGCTTGGTACAAGACTAGGGGTAATTATTGGGGATTGGAAAAACACCTGGTGTACTCCAGGACATCGGTGGTATCAAGAACTGGCTTGCTTGCTACAAGACTAGGGGTGATTATTGGGGATTGAACACATGGTGTACTCCCAGACATAGGTGAGTAGTAAAGACAGGCTTGGTACAAGACTAGGGGTAATTACTGGGGATTTGAAACACCCGGTTGTTACTCCCAGACATAGCGTGAGTAGTAAAAAGGACTGGCTTGATTACAAGATAAGGGTGATTATTGGGGATTTGAAACACCCGGTTTTACTCCCAGACATAGGGGAGTAGTAAAGACGGCTTGAGACAAGCCTAGGGGTGATTATTGGGGATTTGAACCACATGGTGTCCTCCCCGACCGACATTAGGTGGTAGTAAAACGACTGGCTTGTACAAGACTAGGGGTAATTATTGGGGATTGGCAACACAGGTATACGCCCCGATATGGTAAGTCGTTGAAGACGGCTTGATACAAGAATAGTGGTAATTACTGGGGACGATTTTGAAACAACACCGTTTCCTCCCACCATAGGTGATTAGTATAAGAACTGGCTTGTACAATACTAGGGGTATAACTACTGGGATGTGAAACACACGGTGTAACTCCCCAGACATCAGGTGAGTAGTAAAGACTGGTTTTGTTGACAAGAGATCTCTGGGATCTATAATTTCTTGGACTAGCACGGCGCGCGTTGATCGTTGTGTGTACTGTGTCTATGTGCAACACAATGCTGCGCCATTTTGGCGGGAAGCGGCGGGCGTAGTTTCTAAACTGTCCAAGATTAAGATTCAAAACATATGGTATGCTCCAGATATAGGCAATTTAGTGTGTTGCAAGCGTTCACATCAGGCTTGAGAATTGGATTTTTGCGAAAGTAGGGTCCTCGGAACTGATTTTAAAAAATTAAAACCAGGAGCTGAATTCAAGGCCAAATTTGAGGCTGTGAGCTGTGAGAGAACTGCATAAGTTCCCAAAATTAGGCCATGGAGCTCTAAAAGTTACAAGTTATGAATCAAATTTTGGGGTTTAAGGTCTGAAAGGTGGGTGTTCCGATCGTGTTTGGGCCACCCCCCCCCCCCCCCCCCGATTTACCCGGAAGAGTATCGATTTTGATATCAGATGGAAAGGTCGTATTTTCTTCATTGTTCGTCCTGAATATTGAGCCCTCAAATCCATTCATTCCCCAAGATAGGACGAAAAACTGCGTTTTCGTGGTTAACCATTTTTATGGAAACAGAATCTTAAAACACCTTTTACAATCAATATTTCCTGAACATGATGACCCTGAATAAGCATCCATAATAACAGGTCCTCATGCACGCTGGGTGAAGTACTTTATGCATTTGCATAATGCTGCACTGGCTCTTGATTGTGTATATGTGATGTTGTTTTTGCAACAAATGTTTCTGATGTTATTTCGTAATGTCTATAATGAATAAAGGGTACTTGAGATAAGTGGCTTTACAGGCCAGCTTTCTCACACTAATAATAAGTGGGAGAGCATGCACTGGTTAGGCTAGTGATTTATCCTTTGGTGCGGGAGTTCCCCGGTTCAAAACTGCAGTAGGGCCCCTTGCTGAATTATATCAGGAACTAATTCTGGATTTATTTTTTATAAGAATTCATTGAACTAAACTAGAGTTCCATTCTCCCCGTATTTGGACTTGGGGCAAACAAGCATTAGAATAAACCCGTCCCTTCAGAGGGGATGTTTAAGCACTGGTCCTATGTACAAAGAATCATACCTTTTGGTACATATATCACAGGTCAGTTTTGAAAGAAGTAGGTGGTAACCTCTGACTGTCCCAACTGTACTGCTCACGGATATACCCTACTCCCTATAGATTGCTTAACCAACACTTTGGGAATATCATCATATCTGTCCTCAAAATTGTACTGAATGAAAAACAGAGACAGGGTTGTAGACCTAGGAAGTTAACGGCGCAGATTTGAAAAGTGTGGTGCAATTTGGGTACATTTTGATGTGAATGACAATTATGTAATCAAGTTGACAAAAATTTAGTATATGTTCTGAGTTATTAACCTACACAAAAAAATTTAAGTCCTGTGGTATGTTTTTTTTTTTTCTTCCATTTTTCAGTAACCATGGCAAAGGGCATTGTAATGGATTCCCTCTTGCCTGCCGTAATCACATCTAAAGGTGAGCAAATGGAAAATTGTGATAGTGAGTATTATGTATAGGTGTTTGAAATTAAATGGTGCATGGCATATTAATGCATTTCCTGTTCTAGCCCCTTGTATTAATGTTTAAGTACAATAGATATCTTATTCCAAAATTTCCGATCTTAGCTTTTCGTGTTACAAAATGTTTGTATCAGTGCCCAACAGACAACTGTGGTGTATGATGGATATACAAAATTTTGGATTTCTTGGAGAGTATATGAATTGGCACTTCAGATAGCAACTAGACAATAGTAAAGCAAACATTCAAATGATACAAATATCTCAATTTTTTTATGTAAGTAGTGGGAAAGGCTTGACATGGTTATCTCAAAATGCGCTTTTAATATTACCCACCATGGGGTATGTACTGTTCACTAATTGCCGTGCACACCACCAAATATATGCCTATTGTTCTGTGTTAAAAGTACAGGAAAATCCTCATTATCAGGGTCTTTAAAACGTGTAGGGTCTCAAACATAATTTTCTTTCGATGATGATCCAGCCACCAGCTTAACAGCCATTTAGGGTGGAAAACTGGGCTCAATTTTCCGCTAGCTGAGTGCCCGGGAATCACAGCCATTTTGGAGAAAGAAATTCTGCCACTCGGATTTCCAAAATGCCTGTAGAAGCAGCACAAAAAAGCTGTAACAAAAATTTTGAACAGCACCCAACAACAAAAAAATCAAGAAAACAAGGCCATTTTACCATTTCGGGAAATGCCTGGTGTGCATGTTATGAACAAAAAAAACACCAAATGCGTCTTAGCATGGGCAGAAGAATCTTGGTGGTGTGAACCAGCATTGGAAGAATAGACCGTCAGCCCAGAAGGTTTGGGTCAGGAACGAGATACCAATAGCTGACTACGGGAAAATCCCAAGAAAAATATAACTTTTGAAAATATGAAAGTCTGCCGGAGACCCGTTGTTGCGTGTAGCCCAAGGAGGTAAAGTATCTATGGGGGTCAAATATTTGAATGCTCTAAATCTAATGAAATATAGCTCAAAATTATTCTTAGGTTACCAGGAGTAAAGAGTCAATTGGGTCACATGTGTGTGGTGCTTACTTTCCAAGATATTTGGGAAATAGGCTAAAGGTCATTTGTTTATTCAAGAAAGGTCAACAATTGTAATACCACCGATTTCTTTGTAAAACATATTTAAAAAGCTATCTAATGATACTGATTCAAAATATGCTTTTATTTTGCATTAGGGTTGGTTCCCTTTTCATAGGAGGGGTATAATGTCCCCGTCCCCATAGGGTCCTACAGGGAATTTTGTACCCTTCATTATGACACCAGAGATGCCGAAAAGTGAAAAAGCGATTTCTATTTGAGATTCAGATCATTAAAATTAAAAAAATATTTTACAAACAAAATCTGGGTATTGCAACGGGTGACCCTTCTTGAATAAACAAATGACCTTTCACCTATTATCCCAATATCTTGGAAGAAAGCACCACACGCGTGTGACCCAATTGACTTTTTTACTCCTGCTCTTACGTAAGGAATAATTTGAGCAGATTATATTAGATTTAGAGCAGTCAAACATGACCCCATAGTAAACTTTACCCCTCTCCTGGGGCTACACGGACAACGGGTACCCGCGCAGACTTTCATATTTGCAAAAAAAGTTATAATTTTTCTCGGAATTTTTCCCGTTGTTCAGATATTGGTATCTCGTTTCTAACAAAAACTTCTGGGATGATGCTTCTAGAACACTTGGAACTGGTTCAGATTATGGTATTGTCTCACTTGCAAATATTCAGAAGAGACATTGTAATCATTAGTTCTGTATTTTGTGTATGCAATTTTGCTTGATGTTTCTGGTTGAAGTGTCTGAAATTGCTCTCATATGAAGGATGGGTCCAATTCTTAAGTTGAACCAAAGATGTAAGATGGTCAAATGCATCCATTGGCCAGGTCAATCACAGGTCAGAAGGCCATTTGGGGTCAATTATCAGGTGAGATAGTGTCGACGGACCATCTTGTTTAAAATTGTACAGATGGTGTGTGCTCGAATGCAAAGGCAGAAGTCTCATCACAAGAGGGCAGCACAAAGACTTGAAGCAAGACTTCAATGGCAGCCAAGGCTGCCAAACAAAAAGAATCAAAGTATGTATACAGCAATGCAGATTGCAAATCACATTTTTAGGTCATCCAATAGAAAACACCTCACAGTAGCATGATTCGTATCAGTCAGTCAACCAGTCATACGTCTGTGTGCGTCAAACTTTTTGTAAACACTTTTGGTGAAAATGTTATCTAACTTTTAGTTTAGTGCTGTAATGGATCAAGTTCACACTTGGTATTCTTATACATTGAGATAAGGGGTGTTATGAGGGGTGACAGATGAGGTCAAAGTCATTCCGTCAGGGGTCACTTCGGTCATATCTGTGCATGTGGGATATACACTTTTTGTGGTTAAAATTTCTTGCTTTTGGTCCATATTGTACATGGTATACCCTTTGGTTAAAAAGTTGGCTATCTTTTTGTTCAGTGATGATCAGTTCTACTTGGTATGCAAATACATTGGGACAAAGGGGCTTGTGTGAGTCACAGATGAAAAGGTCATTCATGGTTCACTTAGGGTCATTATATCTTGTGCATGTGATATACACCTTTGGTTAAAATAATGTTTTTATGATTTTGATGTTTAAAATATTTTGAGTTCATCAGCCTTGATTCTTTCACCACATAAGTTGACAACCTTTTTGGAACCGTTGTCCCTATTTTTAAATTAATTAAAGACAAGGGACCTTACAATAAGCCTAATCGGCATTATAACTTCCGGTTGACTGCGCATGTGCAGGTCAGATTGGCAGGTGAGGTCAGGAGTCCTCAACACAACGAGGTTGCTGTACTTCTCCAATGCGATGAACTTAGTAGCTACATGAATTCATTCGATTTTTCCTGTCTTTTACCACATCAATCATTCCAATTGAAGCAAAATATTTTTGTCGATATATACAAATGTGACAAAGGTATGAAAACCAAACAGCACACGAAATTCAATAGCAAGGCATTTTTGTGGTAACGGCAGAGTTCATCGCATTGGAAAACTACAGCAACCTCGTCATGTTTTCAAGATTTTAGGACACCCGAGATCGGCGTGATATTACCCACAATGCATCACAAATCTGTAATGCCGATTTTGCTAATTGAAATAACTTCATCCTGTTTTGATTTCAGAGATTGCAAGCACAATGGCGTCAGCATTACATTTCAACACCTATGGTGGTAACCCCTATGTCATGTACTGTCGGGTCAGCTGTGTTGGATGTAAGTCTAACCAGGGACAGTTAAAACAGATTACAATTTATTGTACTATGCTAATTGCAGGTGGGAATTCTTGAAGAGGGTTCACAAGGATCAAATGTTTAAACTGCTCTCATTTTTGCTCAAATGAGTCCTTTTGTGACCAGGAGTTAAAAAGTCAGTGGTGTCATATGTGCATGATACTTTATGTCCCAAGATTATTGAAAAAAATATGGTAAAGGTGATGTGTTAATTCATAAATGGTAAACTGTTTTAACTGCCCAGATTTAAAAATATGTAATAAAAATTGTGTGAGGATACTGATATCAAATATGCATATTATTTTACATCTTAATAGTGAAGGGGTATGATATCCCATCCCCACAGATGTGTGTGGGGAATTACTCCCTCCTCTGTGACCATAAGCATGCAATGTCAGAAGCGGACAAACAAAATGGGAATCTTTGTGTTTCAACAAAGGTTTTAAAATGTTTCTAAACTGAAATAAGACATAAGTAAGTTTTTAAATTTTTGAGTAGTTTTGACTAAATTTTGTTCAGAAAAAAATGAAAATAAAATAGAGGGAAGAGCATTTGAATTTGATTTATAATATATCCTTCACAAGCTTTAAGTCGTACTTGAATTTTTAGCCTGAGCAAATTTTTTATCAATTGCCTATAGTCTGATTTTTTATTCCTGTCAGTAAATACATATTGTCGATGGTACAAATTAATTTGGAGGGGATGTGTTGGGATCAAAAACTAAAAAGCCGTATTAACAGCTGAAATGCTCAACTTTGTTCAACAGAATTATAAGATGCTGTCTAACCCCATTTTACATGACTTTTTTGAATCGAATAGTGGTAAATTCGTCATTATCAATTTCATCATCATGGGATTGGACGTATTTGATCATATCAAGTTGATATTTTCTATGATAGTGATGATATCCTATGAATATTCAATTTTATTTACCTAGCCTTGTGAACCACTGACCTCTCATTATAGAGGTCAGTGGTGTAAACATTGTTTTGACCGTCTCTACAACAATAATCCACAATCTCACCTCAGATACAACGAATATATAGAACTTGGTAGTTTGTATCGATGTCATTCTGTTCTGGCCCTGAGACATTACGGTCCGTGATTATAAAAGTTGTTGAAATGTTTGAAATGCACGATTTTACATTTTTCCGACGCGAACACCAGACGTAATGGATTCGACGGCTTATCACCAGGAATCACACATCACACGTCAAACCTTCACCTCACCCTTTTCAACAACCAAGTTTATAGGTTCAGAGCTTCACCAAATGAAAATAAAAGAATTCCCAGGATTTCACTATAACAACAAATATTATTGACCATGAAGCTAAGCTTCGACGTCGAGTCGGCGTCGATATTTGGCGACCGTGAGGAGGGTGGGTCCAGGCTTCAAAGTGACGCCTGCATTAAAATAATGAATAGCTCTGCTCTGGAACAGTTGTCAAAATTTCATATAACCTATATAGTGCCGTGGAAATCACTGCATGCAGCTAAGAGTTTGGCTTGTGATAACTTATGTTAAATCCGAGCATGTTTGCCCTATGATTTGGCAAATTTAAAGGGTGTACTATTTTTCAAATGTGCCAGTGTCTCTTTAAGGTCACATGTATTTTGCTGGGACGTCAGCTGATATTAAAAACTGAATTATTCATTTTCATTTTCTCAGGTTATTGATGAGGAAGGACTTCAAGCACACAGTCATGAGTTGGGTACATACTTCTTGCTGGAACTCGCAAAACTCCGAGATGAATTTGAAATTGTTGGTGACGTCAGGGGCAAGGGACTCATGATTGGAGTGGAGTTAGTCACAGACAAGGTAACATTTGTTTTTGTTATCTGTGACAAAACTCAGTGTATGATAATTTTTCTTATATTATTTGCTCATTCTAAATGATAACATGTGGATTATTAGTAAACAAAGACTTAACAGTGGCAAATGCAAAAAAATCCCTCCAGGCTTAAGATTGAATAGAAAGGAGAAGTGCCTAATGACAAAGCAACTTAAAATAACAATGAAAACACCAGTCGCACCCATACTAGCTTTGACCTGCAACTGCTTACACATGAATTCCCTGTTTGGTGATACACTATCTCCACCGACTCGGTGTTTCCGTAACCTGACCGGGTTTATCTGACCAGGTTATAGAAACACCGTGAATTCAACAACCTATTTAAGAACTTATACAGCTTTATTCTGTCAAGGTTGTTGAATTCATAAACATGGTCAGGTAAACCTGGTCAGGTTATGGAAACACCCCCCCCCTCATCAAGTACTTTGATCACATTGCTGTTTCAGGTGTGGTGTTATTAGGGAAATCATGGAGTTTGTGACTCAGTGGTATGTCAATTACACACACTGGGGCAGTTGAAATAAAAAAATGGCTAAGACAACCTTTTGTAACTGATCATTTAAGCTTCTGACAGAGATTTTTGGAAAATATATTTTTTGGTGTATTTATTGAAAGTAGTCAACTAGAACTAAAGATAGTCACCTAAAATGCCCAATTCCAAAGTTTGAGATGTATCAGATTTTTTGTTTTCATGCATTAAACATTTATGTGTAGTACACTGTGCCATAGGATACTGTGTGTAACAAAATTTCTGGATCCGGAAATTTATAACAAAAATGTGATTTTCTATATGAAGGACTTCGATTTGAGCTTAGCTATTTCACACAGTGATTAGTATATGGACAAGCATTATGTATATGCAAAAAACACAATTTGTTTGAAAATTGAGGGCGCCCTCCTCTGGAAATCTCTGAGCAAGCCTTTAATGTCATTGCTACCCTGCAGGAATCCAGAAACCCTCTGCCAGCAGATCAGATCCTTGACATCTGGGAAGATACCAAAGATATGGGAATACTTATAGGAAAAGGAGGTCTTTTTGGGAATGTAAGTTTATGGTAATGTATTAATGGAATCGAATGGTACTGTTAAGGACTTTTAAAGTTACTTTTAAAGCAATATTAGCACATTTTTTGAAGAGTGCCCTCAATTTTCAAAATTGGATATTTTCAGGGGGGGTAGGACATGATCTGCTGGATTTGGGCATTGGGGATTTCCAAACAGTAATTTGTGGAACTACTACGTGCATTTACTATGGCAGTCTCAGTCCCAGTGACATTAAAAAATCATCTCTTAAACCTTTGTTCAAAAGATCTTAGTAATATCATGATACTTTAAGAAAAAATTATTATGTCAAAATCCGTCGAGGTTAGTGGATTAAAAGCCTTGCTTTAGGGCAAATATGTAATTTCCAATAACGGTCATTTAGATTCAATATTTGTGACTCAGGCCTAGTCGTTAGTCAGTCTGTTTGTAACCATTTCGATATGCGTACGAGCGAAGCGCCCTCCTACCAAAGTCTTTGAAACAGACTAGCACAAGCCCGGAAGTGAGCGTTTTGAATTCGCTGTTGCTGTTAGGTTTGCATGACCTACTTCTAAACCCCCCTGGATAGTTTTGCAGATTTATTTGGTAGTGTTCTACGAACCTATACCACGCACGAGAATGCTACAAAATACGTATTTATCAAAATAAGCGATTTTGTAATTAAATTGGGAATCCCAGATTGGACTTAATAAACGGTCGGAAGCTGGAAATGCTACCGTTTTGTCCTTCCATGATAAATTAGTGCCACCATTAAGAAAATAACCTCTACTTGACTTGCCTGAAACCAATAAAACAACTAATGGATGCGCGTAGACATATGTAAATGTACATGGCGCTTTTTCCCGTCTATTTCACATTGGAAGGCCGTTTCCAGCAGCCGTTTGAATTATTATCGGGTCCGATATTATTATGTCTAATTACAAAATTCCTTCGTTTGTGACACAATACATTTTCGATCTTAATAAACCATTCCAGTATAGTTTTTACTAGCCCTTACCAATGCAACCGTGTAAAAATCTAAATTTTTTTGAAAAATTGAGGGCGCTCTTTAAAACATGTGCTAATCATGGGAGGGCGGCAAGAAATCACAATTTCATACGTCGCCATTGGTTTACACGTAAACGCCTAAATCTTGGACGAAAAATTACAACTGATTAGTTTTTTATATGTTGCCAATGAATATTTTCTGTATTCCAAAACCGTTGAGTTGGAAAATCAACTCCACTGGAAGGGTTATTTGCTGATTATTTTGGCATTATACGAACAAGGACGATGTCGTATGTAGGTCAGGGGAACACCCATGACCGACCCACAACCAAGCACCCAAATTGGTTGTGGTTTGCACTCCGTATTGCTGTAAATTGTGTTTTTGTGATTTTTGGTGAATTTGCTATAATGAATGAGGCTGGCTTGGCGCCACCTCAGGCCGCCTGGGCTAATATTACTTTAAAGGACTGGTCCTGAAAATACCAGTGTATGTACGCCCCTATAAAAATTTTGGTTTCCTTCTTTGCCAATATTGTTGTAGGCTACTTAAAGTTAATACATTTGTAGAAAGAAATGAGTAGTAGTAATAAAACCAAAGGTTTTAAAATCGCTTATTGTCGCCACGAACGAGGGTGTCAGGATTCACCTCACACTCACAGCAACTACCCTTACACCCACCTTCCACTTCACCCGCTATACTAAAAGTCACATTCTCACAATGCATTGATATACAAATTTTATACCCCCACAATGCACAACCACAAATACACCCACCGTAGCTGTTGTGGGGGGGGGGGGGGGGGGTGCGTGTGTGTGTGTGTGTGTGTGTTTGTTTGTTTGTTTGTTTTTGTGGGTGGGTGTGGTCAAAATGTTAACCCTAATAGTGGTGTAAATATTCAGGAATTTGTTTTGTTCAGGGGTATGCTCTTTTCATTCTTGAATAGAGCATCCCCCCAGAACAAAAGAAATTCCTTAATATTTACACCACTGAACCTTAAAGCAATATTGGCACATTTTTTGAAGAGCGCCCCCAATTTTCAAAATTTGATATTTTTGCACAGTTACGTTGGTAATTGTCTAGGAAACTATACTGCGAACAAGAATGGCCAAAAAATGCGTATTTATCACAAAATAAGCGATTTTGTAATAAGAATTGGGATCCCAGATGGACTTAACGGCCGAGAGCTGGAAATGCTACGTTTATGTCCGTCCATGATGAAATAGTGCCACCTCGAGAAAATAACCTCTAACTTGACTTGTCCGAACTATTAAAACAACTAATGGATGAGCGTAGACACGTACATGGTGCTATTTCCCAGCTATTTCACATTGGAAGGCCGTTTCCAGCAGCCGTTGAATTATTATCGGGGATCCCCGATAATAATTATTCTAGTACAAAATTCCTTCGTTTGTGTCACATAGACATTTTCGAGCTAACCAATTAACAGGTATAGTTTACTAGCCAGTTACCAATGCAACCGTGTAAAAATCTCCAAATTTTGAAAAATTGGGGGCGCCCTTCAAAAAATATGCTAATATTGCTTTAAATGTAATTGCCCACTATTTCCACATGCATGCACACATTTTCATGGCACTTGCATGTAATGGTCCTTGCAAGTGCATGCAACACTGAAATGGAAAAACTGCAAATACTGCAAAAGCGTGCACTGAGAGCAGTGAGCAACAGTGATTACAGAAGTGCATCTAATCCTTTGTTTGTTAAATATAACCAACTAAAAATAATGGATTTGTGTAAACGTAATATTGGAACATTCATGTACAAATACAGCAACAACCAGTTGCCCTCCACATTTGACAACATGTTTGTAACAAATGCTAAAAATCACACGTCTTATTCACAAGACATGACAACAGGTATTTTCAAATACCTATATTAAACTTAGGATTGAGTGTAAAATCTATATCTATTACATTGCGTGAGTTAACATGGGGGGGGAAACATTCCATCAAATGCTTAAAAAACTAAAAAAAATATCATTCGTTTTTTAAATTTAATTATAAAAAGTCACTCATTTCTAACTACAAATTAATAGAAAACAGAGTTCCTTTGCGCCCAAGGATCTGGACCGAGGCCAGGCCCTTTATTGGCTCTTACTTTCCAGTACTCTTCCACTCCATGAATTTCATTGATACAAAAATATTATATATACATATGTATGTAATTGTTCGTATACCGATGTATGATCTGTGGAAACTAAATATGTTATGTTTAAATTAGTTATTGTTAGTTGGGTATGCCTTCTCAGAGTGGGGTCAACGCGTCATTACCTGTAATTGTCTGTCTGTCTGTCAGGATGTCTGCCCGCCCCGTCCGTGTTCACGCGCTTGTGTACGATTTATCTGAGTTCCGTAAGCGGATACGATGATGTAACTTGTGGAAAGAATGCGGTCATGGTTCTCGACCTTATTGATTTTGGGGGTAAAATATGGGTAATTAAGTATCTAATTTGCTAATTTACGAAAATTTTCTGGGAGGTTCGTAAGGGCGTATGGTGAATGGGTAACTTGTGAGGGAGGGAGCATGCTCGGAGCGAGTTCTGGAACTGCATAGATTTCTGGCAAATTAAGTATGCCAAGTGAGTCTAATTAATATGCCAAAAATCAGCCGTAATTGACCTATAATTCTGAACGGGTATATCGGATACAGAAGATTCCTTCACTGCATGAAAGGCCTATCAGGGTGCACATCTTTTTTGCCAATTTGAAAGTGGAAATATAGCGGCTTAGGTATCAAATGAGCTAATAATATGGCGTAATTACTGAATCTCGAAACTGTACATCAGATAGGCAAAATTCCTTCGCTGCATTGAAAGAATATATGCCAGCATCTTTGTTTGCTGAATCATAATTGGTTCAAAGTGGCATTATTAGGGCCGTTAAAAATATGCTAATTAAGTTTATATAATTGCCATAATTTAAGCAAAAAAAAAAGCTTGTCTACAAGTTTTCAGGAGTTCCGCTAAGGCATAATGATTTGAACTTGGGTAAGGAAGCGGTGTTGGTTGAAGAGCTTCTCAGCCTGATATAGATTTTGGGCTTATTGTGGGTTAAGAAGGTATTGCAAATGAGCTAATTAATTATGCATAAAATCCTGGTGTACTTGCTATATTGTTTAAGCGGTACATCAGATACACAAAGTTCCTTCCACGCATAAAAAGACTGTATGGGCGCATCTTTTTTTTGCCATTTGAAAGTATGTAATATTTGCAGCTTAGGTATGCAAAATGAGCTAATAAAATATGCATAATGGCTATATTGCTGAAAACGGTTAACGGATAGGCAAAAATTACTTTTGCAAACATGAGGCCATACCATCTTTGTGTGAGTCATAGTTAGGTCAAAGTCAATGTGGCCAATTAAAGGGGCATTTGTGATCATTTTTGATCTAATTAAATATGGTAATTAGCGCTAGCGCTGTGAACAGTAACATTGGAGATGCAAAATTCTGTGTTACATGGAGCAGGTGGGGTGTTTGCGATGGAGAGGGTGTTGGGAAGGAGAGTGGTTTTGGGGAGGGGGAAGGAAGTATTGGGAGGGGGAATATTGGTGAGTGGGTGGGGTGTTTGCAGGGTGTTGGGGGATGGGGTTTGTTGGGGAGGGTGGGGTGTTGGGTGTTTGAGGGATGTTCGGGGAGGGGGGTAGGTGTGGGTGTGTTGGTCGGGTGTTGGGGAGGGGTGGGTGTTGTGGGTGTTGGCAGGAGGGGGTTGAGGTGTGTTGCAGGGTGTTGGGGATGGGGTGGGTGTTGTTGAGGGTGTTGGGGACGGGCATGGGGGGGGCTGGGAAAGATAGGGGGAGGGAGGGACGGGTGTGGGAGGTCCCGGGCGCGGGGGAGGAAGGGGGGGTCG
Source organism: Ophioderma brevispina (assembly GCA_023653785.1). NCBI lineage: Eukaryota > Metazoa > Echinodermata > Ophiuroidea > Amphilepidida > Ophiodermatidae > Ophioderma > Ophioderma brevispina. Next base: position 28,341 of record JAMKCH010012978.1, read on the forward strand.
GGGGAGAGAATGAAAGGGGGGGAGTGGGCCCCCCGGAGCGGGGGGGGGGGGCATTGGGCCGGCCGTGGGGGGGGGGAGGGGGGGAGGGGGTGGGGGCCAGGGGGGGGTGGAGCCCGTCCGGCCGCCCGGGTCGGGGTGCGCGGAGGCTGAGGGGGGGGGGTAGAGGGGGGGTTGGAGGTGGGGGGTGGGAGGCGGATGGGCGTGGGGGGGGAACGGGGGAGGGGGGGGGGGTGGGGTGTGGGGATGAGGGCGACCGGAGGGGGGTAAGGGGGAGGAGGGGGGGAGTGGGGCGGCGGGGGGGGGCCGAGGGAGGGCTGGGGTGGGAAGGAGGGTGAGGGGGTGGGGGGTGAGAGGAAGGGGGGGGAGGGAAGGACGGGGGTGACGGCGGCTGGTAGGGGAGGCGGGGGGGTCGGAGGGTGTGGGGTGTTGCGTGGGGGCGTGGGAGGGGGGGGGGGCGGTTGTGGCGGGGGTGAGGGAGGTGGGGGTGGGTGTTTTGGCGGTGGTTGGGACGGGGGGTGGCGGTGTTGGGGAGGCGGTGACTGCAGGTGGGGGGGGGTTTTTGGGGGGGGGGAGGGCGTAAAGGGGGTGTTGTGGCGGGGGGGAGAGGAGGTGTTGTGGGGGGTGGGAGGAGGGGGATGGGGTGTTGTGGGGGTGTTGTGGAGGGGGATGGGGTTGTCTGTTGTGGAGGGGTGGGGTGTGAGGGGTTTTGTGGGAGGGAGGTGTGGGTGTTTGTAAGTAGTGTTGACGGGGTTGGGGTGGAAGTTGTTGAGGGATGTTGGGGAGGGAATGAGGTGTTGGTGAGGGGTGTTGGGGCAGGGGGTGGGGTGTTGTTTGGGGAGGGGAGGGGGGGGGAGGCCGGCCCGGTGTAGGTTTTGTGGGGAGGGCCTTCGGGGGGGGCAGACCGGGGGGGCGGGGAGGAGGCAAGCGGGGCCGTGGGGATGGGCGGGGGGCGCGGCGGAGGTCAGTGCGGGGGGGGGGAGGGGGGGGGGCGGGGGAAAGCGGGGGGGGCGGCTGAGGGTAGGGGGCGCGCGAGGGGGTGGGGTGACGGGGGGGGGGGGAGGGCTCTCGGGGGGAAGAGGCAGGGGGGGGGGGGGGGTGGGGGCTGGGGGGGCGCGTGAGCGAGGGGGGGGAGGGGAGCGAGCGGGGGGGAGAAGAGCCAGCGGGCCAACCCGGGGGGGGAAAAAAGGCGGGGGGTAAACCGCATGGGTGGGGGGGGGGAGGCGGCTTGGGGGGAGGGGGGGGGGCTGTCGGGGGGAGGGGGGGGGCTTCGGGGTGGGGGAGAGGCTTGGGGGCGGGGTGGGGGAGGGATGGGGTAGGGGGAGGGGGGTGAAGGGCGACGGCCGGTGGTGACGGGGGTGGGGGGGGGAGGGCGGGACGGGCGGGGACATGAGGGGGGGGGGGGAGGCAGGGGGGGGTTTGGGGGGAGCGGGTGTGGCGCCGTGGCCGCCAGGGGGGCTAGGGAGGGGATAGGGGTGGTCGGGTGGGGGGGTAGGGGGTCGGTGGGGCCGCCTTTGGTGGGGGGCTGTGGGGCCGACGGGGGTTGGGGTGTGGGAGGTCTTGTTGGGAAGTCCGAGTGAGGAGGGGGGGGGGTGCTGCGGTGGTGTTGGCGAGGTGGGGAGATATCTCCAATCCTCCACTGTATCTGCTGCACAACTTTTGTGGACGAACCAACCCTTTTTTTGTATTCATTTTACAATTACAATTGGTATGCTTCTGCTGCTCTTTGTTCTACAGTATGTGCTAAGCAGGCGGAAGAATTGTGGTTCGAGAACCGCCGTGTTATGACCTCTTTTATGGATTCACACCAGTAATTTTACATAAAAACACTGTTAGTAGTAGGCTTCATCAAAGGTCTTTTATTGGTAAGGGGCAAAAGCAGTGGTCCATGATATGGTTTTTACATACATGTACTTGGTTTTTGTGAAATGAAACCAGGTTTAGTTTTCTCACTGTGTACATTTTAGGACCTGATTGGTCATTCAAAGTGTGGTTATCAAGGATTTAAAAACTCTGGAAAGTGGAAGAAAATAAACCAAGTGAATGGGTGCATGTATGATATTTTAGATTAATACCTTAATTATTTACAGGGACTCTGTGTCATGAACATTTGGCAATTCACAAGTTGTTGTGTACTGTATATATGGTATTTATATGTGGATTTGAACCCCAAAAAAAAACACGGTTAGTAGTACTAGAGTAACACCAAAGTTTGAAATCCGTTTTGTCCCCGTTAAATGGGGGTGCCGGGGATTTACCGCATATTTTACTGTTAAGACATCACAAATGTGAACTTCAAACTGGTTATTTTGAATTAAATCAGAGAAATAACAATGTTTAGTGAAAATGACAACAAATGCCAAATGTCATGTTAAATGCCAGCCTTATTGTCAGATACAAGGGTTTTGGAGCTTTGGTTTCAGTATTTGGTGTATAATACAGAATACCTAAGGTAGAGGTCAATGATTTCGGTAATTTTTTTTGGTTTGTTTTCACAGGATTGAGACTCAAACCACCAATGTGCATTACCAGAGAGGATGTTGATTTCTGTCTCTCGCTGCATGACGCAAAGCCTTGCAAAACCACAAGGAAAAACCTGCATTGGAAGGACCACTGATCTGCAGAAGTAATAAATAAGTTCACCTTTCGGTAATATTGTTTTATTACAAGCCATTGTCCTCAACAAATTACACTGGCAGTTTCTTGGTTTGCCTTTTGTGTAAGGATATTTTAAAATTCTACTCGTTGCAGTGAAGAATCAGATAGTCTCTTCACCATTCTAAGTGTGGATTTTCAATATCCCACCTGACCTGTGTATTATTAGATGCACTGTGCATTAGATGCACATTGCACCCACATGTGCATTAATGTGCATTAGATTGCACATGCTCATTAAATGATTAGATGCACATGCCGCATTAAATGATTAGATGCACATGCACATGCAAATGAGGATTGCATATGCGTTTGATGCAACTGCATTGATGACATGCCATTGGATGCACGGTGCATAGATGCACAAATAACCACCTACAGTATAGTAACAGAGGTGGTGCAGTGTGTGTTATTTTAAAGAGGTACAACAGTGTTGTGTGTGTGTCAGAGTTTTTAGGGATTAAAAGAATTGGGGTTGACTGATGAAAGGTCTTACTGATGGCAATCTTGCCCAAATGCTTCTTCGTTATAGTATGAAAAGGGACCTTTCATGATGTTATTTTTGTCGTCATCTTTGGGATATCTGATTTTCATGCATGAGAACAGTACTTACATGTAGACATGGCAGATGCAGTTTAGTAACGTGTAGCTAACAAGTGTACCCAGTTTAGTGAGAAATGTTGAACAAACTTTAGGGGATTACAACTGACTTTTTTGTGATGAAGTTGAGTTCTTGGGGAACTGAATTTTGGGGACCAATTTTTGGCTGGGAAAAACTAAATTTTAAGCCAAATTTGAGAATTTAGGGCTGGGAGACGGAAGACGAAAAGCGGGCAAAAACTGGGGAGGCAAAAGAAGTATAGACAAGGAAAGTTGAGAACCACCAGCGGTGCCCGGGGAAACATGGGCGCCGAGCCTGGGGGGCGTGGGGGGGTACATGAAGAAATGAAGCATGAGAAGACCGGGGCGTATTAGAAAACAAAAAATAGAGATGAATACCTAGGGAACACCGGGGATCTTCCTTCATTTTACAGTCAATTCCCTATCCGCCGTCCCGGGAGGGTGGGGGGGTGATTGGAAGCATATAAAATGATTGAAATCAGTACGTTTAGGTAAGTACCTCAGTGCTCTTTGTTAGACTTCTTTTGTATGGGGGTGGAGGAGGGCGGAGGAACAAAAGTGAAAATTTTGGGGGGAAAACTTTCTAAATTTTGAGATTTGAAAAACCATTTTGGCCCCACAAACTCATTGATATAACCCAATTGATGATTTTTTGCCAACAATCTGCTTTTTTCTTCTGGGTAGGGGTGCAATTGTCACCAGAACATGTTGACATATTACTTGCTCTGTAATTAGAAACTTTGTATCTGGAAATCCTGGTTGCTTTTTCATCTGTATATTGCTGTATGTTAACAGCACATATTTTTTTTTAAACTTCCGTTTTTTTTTTATATTTATTATCTTTGTATATTTGAAAAAAGCCCGCCTGATCTTGTCCTTTGTATACCAGTGCTGGGTGTTTTTGTTGTTGTAGTAGTTATTCTAAACATTGATAGTTAATGTAGCAATATTTCTCTTTCTCATTCCCAACCACGGAGTTGAAAATTCATGTAAAGTTTTTGGTATCGTTTGTATGAGTAAAGTCACTGAACGAGGTCATGGATGGACCAGGGAACCCCGCACTTAGTCGAACCATTCGTACCTCTGATGTAATTTGTGCTTATAGTCAGGGACAAATAAGCGACGAATGCGCATCTGAGTAATTTGATGAGAAAACAAATGCCGGCCGTGAAGAATAATCGAACATTTAAGCTGTTAAAAGAAAAAGGTTGCTGTGAAAAAAACTCAAAAAATAAAAAAAATAAAAAAAATAAAAAAAATATTTTTGACATTTAAATCATTTTTGTTCAACAGACCCCGCCCTACTCAACGATCAACTACAATCACTGTCTGTGCGCCACGCTGATTGACAAACCTTAATATACAATTGGTCGCCTATCTGTCCCGGACTATAGTGCATCTCCATTTCAAATTAGAATTGTTCCATTTACTGTGAACAAGTGATGCTTACTTTTTGAAGTGGAATGTTTACTACACCAACTATCATGCCTGATTTGAAGCTGAAATAGGTTTGGAGCATTTTTATTAATATTTCAGTATATTTTTATCACACATGCGTACTCAAACTCTACAACTCTCCTCCATCTGCGTTTGGTCCTCCACTCCACTCGAAGCCTCCCTCGGGCTGATTGACCGAAACAGGTGTGTAATTGGCTGGCTAATTATGAATTATGCCCTTACTATATAAATTATATCTTACTTCAAGTGGTATATGATTGTTTGAAGATTTATTTTGGAATAACGAATACTGTGGCATAGTATAACAGACTGCAACTATTACGGATTTTTCCGTAATTTCTACGGGTAAAAGATTGGAAATATGACTACGGTTCCGTTTTCGCGGTAAAAAATACGGAAAATGGGTTTCGTTACTACACGAAGAATACAGTGTATAAAAAGTCAGAAATAATTAATACAGAAGATTAAAGCTCACTAAAGAGAGCATATCTTCAAGTAATAAAAGAACATAGATTTGAATATTTTCAATTTAAGTCCTGTTAAATTGTTTCGCCTTGTTTTTTCGCCCCGAATGTTCGGATAATTCCCCCCACATTAATCTTTTGATTTAACCATTTAACTACTGTAATGTAAATGTCCTTCTGAGGGTATTTTAACAATTTACTTGGTGCAAGGACAAAAAACACAATGATTGTTATAGTGGTCTTTTTAAGTTTTCAGCTTTTAAAGTTTAACAATTAGTTTTATCTTTTCGTGCATTTAAAAAAACGAGATGAACTTAGTTTCCCACGACAGTTCCTTACATTGGGGGCTGTCAACGGCAGAGGGTCGTCCATGTTTTCTGGAAGCTGTATTCTAGAGAAGCTCTATCTCGCATCAGTTCATATGTCATAGGTAGCTGTTTTTTCAATTTATAGCCTTTAAGTAGACGTTCTGTTCATTTGAATGTGCTACGTAGCTAGCTAAACATATTCTCCATAGTACAACGGACGTCATGTGTTCATACTTACAGTTCCTTAAATGGGGGACTTTCAGATTGGCAGAACTCCATCCATTTTTTTTCAGGAAAGAGTATTAAAAGCCTCTCTCATGATGCAGTGGCATAGTAATGTCTCAGTTGTAAAGTGTTGATCCTTTAAAATTTAACTTTTCTTCCTTTCTTCTTTTGAATGTAATTTTAAAAAAAATTGTCCATATGGCCTTAGTTTCTACCGACATCTTAAATGGGGCGTTGATGCGGACGCTCTGGTCCATTTTTTCTGAAAAGCTATTTAAAGAGCGCTATCTCATATGACTAGTAGCCTTAGTTTCCAAGTTACACCCTTAATATTTTTAGACTTTACTTAAACTTCATTCCTTTCTAAAAAAAAAACATTTTTGGTAAAAATTAAATGTCCACTTTGAAGGGTTGTTACATTTTTATACAGGCTGTAGAGCAAACTTTGGGAAAAAAATACAAATTTGCAAGAATAAACCGTTTTTGGGTCAAAAATACTGATTTGTGGGTCGGAATACTGAGCTGTATTCCAAAGTTTCATTTCTGTAATAACCTTAACTGTGCACAGGGGGGGGCCGGCCCAGATAGCGTCGTTTTTGCCGTTCCCCGATTTTAGCACGTAATCACTAAACTTGACAAATATTCTAAGTCAGAACATTGTTTGATAGCAATTTTTTCCACTCAAATCCTTTGGAGTTTGAATATCACTCAGTCTAGTATATTTATTGGTATGAATAACGGTACGAACGGGATCCATTTTGAACTAGGCTCGCTTGACCTCATGTTCAAAAAATCGCAGAGTCAACCGCTATGTAAGCTGGGACCATGGACAGGCCCGTTACCAGGTATCCCCAGGTAGCCCATGCACCCCACCGTGGAATGATTCGTTTACCTGCATGTGGCAATCCTCTCATGTCCGTCTTTAAAAAACTATTGAATGATAGATTTTGGCAGCACAATGATGCCCACCGCTAAGCAAAGGCAATTTAAAACGGGGCCTCGTCTTTCCCGTACGGGAATTCCCACTCCCCACTCGCCACTCACTGATGCTATTTCTCAACGCCACAGTGACTTCAAATTCCGTCCACTGTTGAGCTCGTCAATTACTCGTTCGGCAGTTTTGTCGCTATTAGTGCAGCTTGGGCCGCCACCCGCGCCCCGCGCCGCTTTGCACTTGGCTGTGAGTATTTCACCCCAGACAATTTTGTAAAAGGTCACGAGAGATTTCACAGGTGTCCCTAAACACTCGAAAGTGCTGATTTTTTTATGCCCTGATTGTAAGGCTTTCCATCAAAAATATCCCTACTAAAGGATTAAGCTGAGAAATGTTTTCTTGGGGCAAAATTGTGACATTTCTAATTTCGTTAGGAACAAATACAAAATTCACAAATCACAAATTATTTTTCTCTCTTTTAAGACATTTTCTGTATCCACTACAAGGTAATAATCATCGCAGTGGTCCCAATCTGTATTAAAGGTATACTCTTAATTGACACAATATTGTGTGCCTCAAATCTCTTGTTTGCACCTTTAAGATGTGTGTAAACTTCCGTCATGCCATTTATTTTTTTATTTTTCAGTTAGATTTTGAATCTAAGAGCTGCCAGCTGCACCGTTAGATTTAAGAGGGTGGTTGGTTAGGGGGTTCTTGACCTGTTTATGTTACATTCAAGCATTGATGACATGACCTAAATTAAAATTAACACTTTCATTTCAGTCACACTTCAGTAAACTTCATATAAAACTGATTGAAGAGGTGACGAAAAGACGTAGAACCGAGATGTGCTCCCTCCCTACGTCAGTAGAAAAAGTAAAATAGGACAACATGAAAATACTATCAGAAAAAAAATAGAACCGCACATGAAAATAAAATAACTGACTAGCACATAAAAACATCACTTTGAATGATATTTGAAGTATGCAATATCTGGGAAAACCTCTACTTTTTTTTGAAGAATTTCAAAGATCTTTTGCGGTTTGTTCTAATACCTCCTATTAGAAGAAAAGAATTGTTTTTTGCTCAGAGAGTTTTTTGAATCAATCCCGAATGCATGCAATGTGCCTATACTGTAACTGGGCTGTACTTAACACAGGTCAGTACCTTAGGAATAAAAGGATCAAGAATTAAAGAGTCCGCAAACTGGTACATTGTGGATGGACCTCAAATGACCCTTTGGTTTTTTGCTGTACTAAAGCATTTGCACTCACTTGCTGCTACTCAATATATTGATTTGAATGTGATTTTTTTGCTATAAAGAAAATTTATTGTGGGAAAAAAGCTGACCATGCCACCATTTGGATTGGTGCATTGGTTACAATTATGTACATCCTTTGAAAATGATAGATGTAGTAAATGGGTAAATGAATATCTTCTGCTATTATTTTAAATTCTCAGTTGTTATGGCAAACCAACAATAAATATCAACGGCAACACACTTTTGGCAAACATCTGGAATTATTTAGACCATTGGCCTTCAGATCTGTGTATATTTTACAAAATTTCTTCCGGGCAAATATGATTGTTTCTAAATCCTAGGTTAACATGCCTCTGTGAAGAATGGGCCTAGAGAGGTGCTATAACAACAAAGCATGACCTTTGTATTCCTATATTGCAGACTTCCCTCAATGGATTTTTTGTTATTTTTGGATAAATAAGAATGCTTTTCAACACTGAGCCGTGATCGATCGACTTTTGCGATCGATCTCGCCTTACCGTTTTTGAAGACTAGGGCAGCCGGTTTCTTCTTATACTAGACGCGCATGCCGCAATAGCCCTTAGTTACTATGTAAAGTGTTCCAAAGAAGGTTTATGAGCTGCTGCTCTCACGAATACTACTTCTTTTGAGCATTTACTGCAGTGGTTGTAGTTGACTTTTTAAATGCTGAGGTACAATGGCCATCTTTTAAATGATATACTTGTCACTTGGTTTGTTTCCGCCAGAAAAATTGTGATGGTTTCCGTTCATGAAATCGAACGGACTGGATTAATGAAATTCAACATGGCGATAGACTCTTACGTCATGCATTTATTGGACGAATGTGTTCTGTTATTTGAGGAGCACAACAACGATGTGTGTCAGAGTTGCGAAGTATTATGGAATTTTGTGGCTGTTTTGAACGTCTCATATAGCCGTATCGCTCGCAAAGGTCGATCGATCACCGGCTCAGTGTGAAAACCTATTATTCTCTTTTGCGTGTTGGCAATTTATCAATTGTCAAATTGTGTCACCGCTGCTAAAAATTGCTCTAACAATAAGAGCGTTTCCTGGGTCAAAACGCTGTGCTGAGATAAAAATTTCCACTAAATTTGCACGGAGAGGTTGTAGACACCCTTACTGCGAATGTTATTTACAGGGGATTTTTTTTTTAATAAGTAGCAAATCGTACTGAAAACTAATAGTGTGGTTTGGTGTGTATCCCATAAGGAAATTTTCATGCAACCATTGAATTTTATAATTGCTGTTGGGTTTTTTCAGTATCCAATACAACATTGTTAGATGGATAGGGCACACTATTTTCCTTGGTACTGGCTACGGGCGATCAACACCCGCTAATCCCACCCGACGGGTTGAGGTTACTCGGCCCATAGCCTACCACGTGAAAATAGTGGCCCTATTTGTCCCCAAATATATATCATTTAAAAATTATAACTCATTTAGTCTTTGTTTTATTACACCCAACTGTGACTCTGGGGACAGGTTGTAGGGAACATTCAATCTAGTTCCCTAGGTAATAGGCTCGCTGAAAGAACCTCCAATGAATAACATGGTGATGTCTGTAATAACCTGAACTTTGCACTTGGCCTGTGAGTATTTCACCACCAACATTTTGTAAAAGGTGCAACAAGAGATTTCACAGGTGTCCCTAAAAAATCGAAAGTGCTGATTTTTGCCCTGATGTAAGGCTTTCCATCAAAAATATCCCTATCTGAAAGGATTAAGCTGAGAAATGTTTCTTTGGTGCAAAATTGTGACATTTCTAATTTCGTGTAGGAACAAATACAAAATTCAGCAAATCACAATTATTTTTTCTCTCTTTTAAGACATTTCTGTAGCCAAATACAAGGTAAGAAATCTATCGAGTGTCCAATCTGTATGAAATTTATACTCTTATGACACAATATAATATTTGGGTGCCTCAACATCTCTTGTTGCACCTTTAAGATGTGTGTAAACTTCCTTCATGCTCATTTATTTTTTATTTTTCAGGTTAGATATTTGAATCTAAGAGCTGCACCGTTAGATTTAAGAGGGTGGTTGGTTAGGTCTTGACCTTTTTATGTTACATTTCAAGCAGTTGATGAAATTAACTAAATTAAAATTAAAACTTTCATTTCAAGTCACACATTCAGTAAACTTACATATAAAACTTGATGTGGAAGAGGTGACGGAAAAGACAGTAAGACCAGATATGGTCTCTCCCTACAGTATTACAAAAAGTATGAGGACAACATGAAAATGACTATCAGAAAAAAATAAGAACACTACACATGAAAATAAAAAAATACTGATCAGAGCACATAAATAACTCACTTTTGAGTTGATATTTGAAGTGATGCAAAGATCTGGAAAACATAATACTTTTTTTGAAGAATTTCAAAGAATCTTTTCGGCTGTTCTAATACTCTAATTAGAAAAGACTTGGTTTTTGCTCAGAGTGTGTTTTGAATCAGTCCCAGAATGCAATGCAATGTGCCTATACTGTACTGTACTGTACTTAACACATGTCAGTACTTGGGAATAAAAAGTGCTCAAGAAGTTAAAGATTCCCAAAACTGGTACATTGTGGGATGGACTCAATAGACCCTTTGGTTTTTTGCTGTACTAAAGCATTTGCACTCACTTGCTATCTTACATTTATATATTGATTTGAATGTGATTTTTTGCTATAAAATAAAATTTATGAGCTGACCATGCCAACATTTTGGATGGGTGCATTGGTTACAATTATGTACATCCTTTGAAATGATAGATTTAGTAAATGGGTAAGGATAGAAGATCTTCTGATATTTGAAAGTCTCATTTGTTATGGCAAAACCAAAATAAATATCAATGGCAACACACTTTTGGCAACTAATTTGAATTATTTATACCATTGACTTCATCCTGTGTATATTTTACAAAATTTCATTCCGGGCAAATATGATTTTTTCTAAAATCTAGTTTAACATGGCTCTCTGTGAAGAATGGGCCTAGAGAGGGTGCTATAACAAACAAATCATGACCTTTGTAGGCCTATATTGCAAGATTCCCGCAATGGATTTTTTTGCTGATTTTTGGAGAAATAATAAGGCTTTTCACACTGAGCCGGTGATCGATCGACTTTTGCGATCGATCGCCGTTTTTGAAGACTAGTGCAGCCGTTTTCTGAATACTAGACGCGCATGCGCAATAGCGCCTTAGTTACGATGTAAAAGTTTTCCAAAGAAAGGATTTAATGAGCTGCTGCTCTCACGAAATACTTCTTTTTGAGGCATTTACGGCAGTGGTTGTAGTTGACTTTTTAAATGCTGAGGTACATGGCCATCTTTTAAATGATATAACTTGTCACCTTGGTTTGTTTCCGCACAGAAATTGTGAGTTTTCCGTTCATGAAATCGAACGGACTGGATTAATGAAATTCAACATGGCGGATAGACTCTTACGTAAGTGCATTTATTGGACGAATGTGTGCGCTTATTTGAGGAAGCACAACACCGATACGTGTGTCAGAGTTGGCGAAGTATTATAATGAATTTGGTGGCTGGTTTGACGTCTACATATAGCGATCGATCGCAAAAGTCGATCGATCACCGGCTCAGTGTGAAAAGCCTTATTATCTCTTGCGTGTTGGCAATTTTATCAATTGTCAAAATTGTGTCGCCGCTGCTTAAAATTGCTCAGAAAATAAGATGATTTGCATGGGGTCAAACAGCTGTGCTGAAGAATAAAAATTTCAACTAAATTTGCACTGAGGGGTTGTAGAACACCTACTATGAATGTTTTACCGGATTTTTTTTTAAGTTAGAAAGAGTACTGAAAACGAATGAGTGTGGGTTGGTGTGGTAATTCCATAGGATTTTCAATGCTAAATGAAATATTTTATGGCTGTTTGGGTTTCAGTATACAACTACTCTACATGGTTAGAGGGGAATAGGGCACACTATTTTCCTTGGTACCGGCTACGGGCCTATCATCCTGAACACGAAGGGTGAGGGGTAATAGGCCCTAGCCAGTACCAAGGAAATCGTGTGCGCCTATTTCCGATATAAACCATGTAGTCATTGTTTTATTACACCTCCTGTGACTCTGGGGACGAGGTTGTAGGGAAACAGTTCATCTATTTCCCTAGGGCAATAGCTCGCGTAATAGAATCAGCCAATGAAATAACATGATTATGTTCATGAATATTCCATGAGGTGTAATACTAGGGCCTAACTGTCAGAAAATGATTGGGTGCAAATTCCGGACTGTTGCCCCCTCCTGCAAGGGGGAATGTTAGTACAGGAAAAAATTAAAATCACGTCCAATTGTGTTTTAATGTAACTAAGTTCTTCCTCCCTCATAAGGATTAAAATACTATATATTTGGGGGGGGGGGGGGGGGGGGGGGGGGCATAGGTTCTAACCTTAAATAAGCGGTATAAAGGCCCCAATAAGGGTTCAGGTCATCCTGGGGGTAAATGCTTTGATTTTGTTGAAAGTGGTCTCAAATGATTCCTTGTTTCATTCTGAAACAGAAATGCATTTTTACTGTTATTGGTGATAGCACATTGCGACCCATGGAAATTCTGGTGACCCCCATAGACATGTAGAGCCTTGCTACATTTTGCTATGTATTTAACCCCCAAATGTTACAACCATGTAAAATCCTAATTTTTGGATCCTGTGTGAGACAAAATAAACAACTTATCACCATTCAACAAAATCTGAGGCATGTGTGTAAATTTTACCCCATGATGACCTTGAACCCTTACGGGGCTATAGAGCGCTTAACTAAAGGTCGTAACATAGGCAAATATAACTTTTTTAAAATCCGTATAGGAGACGAACATGTTTGTGTACATCAAACAAATTTGACTCTATTTTAAATTTTTTCCTGTAGTAACGTTTTTTCCCTCGATGAAGGGGGCAACGTCCCGAAAATTTTGCACCCCACATTTTCCGACTGTCTGGTCCCTATTGAATGAAAAACAGCAAGAAAATCACTTTAGCCCCACAATCCTACGGGAACCTGTTTCATTGACTCCTACCATACCACACTATAAGTTTGGAACTTGCTGCTGCCAAATTAGTCCTATTGGAAACCTTGTTGATGAATAACATATCGTCCAGGCTTTTTTGTAAAAATAGACGACCTTTATGGTTTTATCATTCAGATGTGATACAATTTGTACGTATTATATTGATAATGTGGCATCTGTTTATAAGTCTGCATATTACTGAATTGCGCATTCTTGGCACAGTTGAAAAAAGCATGGTCTTTAAATTCTAATTGTCTGCCAAAGTAAAGGTCAACATTCAGTGGGGAGAGCGTGGTCTAGCCGTTAGGTGCTTGTCTCTGGCGAAAGTTACCAACCAAAGAATTCCCAGGTTCGAATCACGGTGGGGTCATTTGTGGCAATTGCTGGGATTTATTCGGGTACTACAATTCTGGAATTGATCTGTATTACCAGCTATTGATTAAACTTACAGAATACCGCTTCCTCCATGGTTCAACTTGGAATTGGGCAAAATGGGATTCATGAAGCCATCCACGTCCTTCGGAAGGACTGGGACGTTAAGCCGTCGGTCACGTGGACAGAGAGTCACAACTTACATGTACATTGCGGTCAGTGTCGAATAAGAGTAGGGTGAAAACCCCTGATGTTCCCAACCGCCCCAGCCTCAAATAGGGGCAATGTGGGGAGCGTCCGTATCAGGATACACGCAGGCATCGGAATCAAAACACTAGTTGAATAAAATCGGACACCACCACAGCCATTACCAATGACTTGTAGATACCTAAGAAGAAGTGGCAGCGCCAGAGGGAATGGGGGAGAATTACCCCCATTATTTTCGTGCCCCTGAGTATGCCCCTTGATGAAAAATTATAGATTTTGGCAGATATCAGCCATTTGGGGCCAAAAATTCACCAAATTTTGGCAAACTGTGATTTCACTGGAGCTAATAAAATCTCCATGGTGAGATTCAATAGCTTTCTTTCATTCAGTGTATGGAGCAAATACACCCCCCTGTTTTTAGTATGATTTATTTTACCCAGAATATCCATAGTCAGCTGCTGTTAACATGTGGCCATCCAAGGCTACTGAACTGAGCCCTTGGTATAGATGTCTAACCTCATAGTCTTTAGGGCCAAAATTGGTTAAAAATCTGCAAATTTTGGGTTGTTTTCCCCTCCAAATTCATTCCCCCCCAATTTCACTTTCCCTTGTTGCCCCCCCCTCCCAAAAAAGTGTCTGTGTCCCAGATCCCATTTTGTCACATTGCCAGCATCTATATATTTGCAAAAAAAAAAAAAAAAACTGATTTAGAATTAAAAGTTAAAAAAGTTGTTGGCTCGTTTTCTGCAGATTTTCTTGCAACCCTTCACGTGTACAGTTTTTTGACACAGTCTTGGTTTCTTTGTATAGTACAAGTTTTTACCCGAGGAGGCAATGTTCCACTGTTTTTCAAACTGAATTTGATATAGCAGATCTCTCTTTTATGCAGTTTAATCAAATGAACATAATGCCATGTAATATTCACACAACCTACGGTTGCCTTGATCCAGCTACCTGTACATACGTGTAATATGCTTGTAAATACCAATAGATGTCAATGCTGATGAGTAGCTTACTAAAGAGGTATTTTGATACAAATGCATGTTTTTGTATAAGAAAATATATTTTGCCAAATAATATTTATCATGATATGTAGCATAAAAATCAAGGTAATGTTGTATGTGACTAAGCCTCAGCTCATATTAGGTAGTGATGTATTTAAAGAGACATGAGGAGATTTCCAGAAAGAAGCGCCCCCAATTTTTCTCGAACCCCGGTTTTTTACATATTTTGAATGCATACCAATGTATTAGATCACACCTGAAGTGAATAAGCCAAATACGCCGTCTTTATGTAATAAGATGATGATTTAGTAGTTTGTCGTGCACGACAGAAAGTCAAAGCATGGTTTTCTATGGGGAACGATTACGACAGCAGGCAAGTTCAAAACAAGGTTTGCGGTTTTCTTTTGCACCTGTTTGTCCAATAAACCTTACAAACGTTCTCGGTAGGTGGTCTACAACCGATCCAGTGAAATTTGAGAGAAATTCATATCCCCAAAAAATCTCCTCCTGTCACTTTAACTAAGCCACAGTTCAAATTAGTGAAAATGTCAACTCAGTCACAGTTAAAACTAATTTTGTAATTGCTGTTAGCATGAGTATCATATGTGTACCTAATTTAGGGGTTCATTCATAGTATTTTTGGGTATGAACGCTTGTTTATGCCCGAGGGCTTGCCGTTCATGTATACCGTACTTTTTTTACTAACTATTACTTACAAAATTAAATCATTACATATCAAATTCAGTCTGAAATTGCATGATTTTTTACCACTTTCGGCGTTCGTATCAGCAGCCATGTATAAACGGTAATTTACACATGGTCATGTGACGCGTATTGACCAATCGCGTACGCCGATACATACGAGGTATACATGAACTTTATTTAATCTTATTATTTTGTCAACAGTAAAGCATAAATAGTAAAAATATTACTAACAAGTAAAGCCAACATTCAATATCTATGTAGGATGCAGATGCTGCATAAGCAGATATTTTTGCAGCAGTTTTATTTTTGCTAATTTTACTGCAATTTGCTCACTTTTTATTATTTTCTTGGGGGTGGGGGGTGGGGAGGAAGCTGGTTTGTGGCCAAATTTGTAAGTTACCCCCCCCCACTCTATGGGGATTACAAAATAACGTTTTTAGCTCTCACATCAACATGCGGTTGAAATATCGGTACAAAACTTTACCAATGGGGTTTTGGGGTGAAAGCCATTCTATCAAGATGAAAACTGTATATACTTAAAGGTGCTTGTTCCGATCGTGTTTGGGACCCCCCTGATTTACCCGGAAGTAGTATCAATTTTGATATCAGACGAAAGGCCGTATTTTTCTCATTGTTCTCCTGAAATTTCATCTTTCAAATGCATGCATGTTTTAGTGGTTAACCATCAATATGGTGTCAGGCTCTCATATCAAGTACAGAACACGATAGACAAAAATCGGAACAAGCTCCTTTAAATCTGGTCATCCCCTTTAAGAATGAAGATTGGCATTCTAGTGTTTCTAGAAAAATCAAATTGTTGACAAGTACTAACATTACCTAATCACTACCAATTTATCTTGGCTAGTACCCAAAAAATAAGAATTGTTTTTCAAATTCAATACATTTGAAACCATATAAAATTAAAACCAATCATTGTGTCAGCAAAATTTGTGCCCAAATTTAGCTTGATTTTAAAAAATTTTTTATTCAAATGCTTTTTATATAGTTTTAATTTCAAGGTTGATGAAGATTTCAAATGTATAGCTGAACAGTCCATTTGAGTTAGGAGGTTATCCTTTGCTTATATGTTGTACTATTGGTTGACTAGCATGGTGGTGGGATGTGACAAGTCTGTAGCCAGGATTTATTATTTTCTTGAGGGGGTCAAAAAGGGAAAAATCTGTTAAAAGGTATTATAAAAATCACATTTGTAACTTTTTTAGGGGTACATTTTTGGAGGGATTTTTGGGGGCCCTCTCATGGCTACAGGCGGCATCATTTTGTGTCCCTTATGGTGATGGAATAATTATGTTAAAGGGGCATTTCGTGATCCACAACCTCGTCCCCCCCCCCCCCCCCCCCCCCCCGACTTGCCTAAAAAAAATCAGATTTTTATATCATCTGAACCGTTAGCCTTAGTAATCCATGTGTACCTAATATCTTGTGCAAATTCGAGCGTATCCATAAGAAATCGCAATTTTGTATTTTCTGTCCGTAAACGGACAGAAGTACAGCACAGTGGCCTATGGGACCATGGGAAAAAGGAATTGCTCATAACACAAAACCACAAGATCAGAATCAACTAAAATTTTGTAAATAAGCTTTTCTCATGGATATCTAGTGAACTATGAATAAAACAGAAGGTGCTGGAATTACGAAATCACCTTTAAAAAGCCAACTTAGTATTTTAGTAATAGCCAGCTGATGTTCAAATTCTGATCAATGTTGCTTAAAGTACAAAGCGTTACCAAATAATATAGGAATTGGGGTTTCATTTCTTATAAGTGATGTGTGTAACAATTTAACAGGGTATAGATGAGATTCCAACAAAATGCTTAATTTTGTATAAAATAAATGTATATAAAAATATAATTATATAGTTTCATATTTTGCTCTTATAACTTCCTTGATATGTTCCTAAATGCTAAATAAAATATGTACGTCTCCCAAGAGTTTGTTGTATGACTTGTCATTATGCATGAGAAGTTTCTGTTTGGTGCAATACCGCTGTGCTACTATCGTGTACCACCCCACACTGCACAATACAAAAATATTGGGCATACAGTCATGCTACTTGTCAAGCAAATGCCGTCATTTTACTAGTTCTGAAACCATTTTAAAACTATTTTGTCAAGTCAACTAATTGCATTAAACTAATAGTATTTTTTATGTCAAGGCTAATCAAGGCATTAACAGCAGTTATCTAATTAGTAACGCTGACGGATTGGTGCCAAGATAGCGTGATTAACCTCCCTTTTGAAGCTCTGCAAGTTCTGGTTTGATGTTACATGACCATGAAGGGTGTTCCATATAAGCCAACAGCGAATGGGAGAAAAGATCTTCTTTAGGAGGCCAAGTTGGACCTTGGGACTTTCACAGCAAGGTCATGAGGCCTGGGTGAGTGCCTAAGGCGAGGATCAACTGAGAGCAGCTCAGGTAGCAGCCAGAGCTGGCTAAGGAGATCTGGCTAAGGAGATCTGGTGATTGTCCATAAAACATGCATTGGAAAAGAGTGGCAATTCCAATTGCCCTGCGGATGTGGTAATAGGTGAGTTCACTCTCAGGGATACCGATGATGGAAATAGCACGTCTCTTTCAATTGATAACAGAAAATATCTCCCTCGCCAAGAAAATATCAAGGGAGCCCTGATATTTGATCTAGATTCGGGCTATATATTTGATTATCAACATCAAGCCATCCAACATCATGTAAATATTAAATTATTTTATATTATTATTATCAGTGCTGTGTGCACAGTGTGCAACAACATCTCTGGAAGAGATGTGAAATTAGTTGCAGTAGTAAATCCAAAGTTTTAAATCCGGTTTTGCCCCTGCCAACGGGTCGGCCGGATTCACCTCACACTTGCAGTAATATACAAACAACTGCATAAGCATAAGCATTTTAAAGGGGGATGGCCTGATTTAAGGATATAAAGTTTTCATCTTAATAGATTGGCCTTCACGCAAAAACCCCATCTGTAAAGTTTCTCGTCGATATTTCAATCCGTTTTGATACGAGAGCTAAAAACATGATTTTGTAAGCCCATAGAGTACTGTGTACAATTAATGTTGGTCGACCGAAATGGGGCACATTTTCGCTCATACCTTCCAAACCAACATCCTTTGGCTCTAAGATTTCACAGGGTAAATGAGAAAAATAGTAGCTTTCTTCTGATACCAAAATGTTGACCACTTCCGGTAAAATCTGGGGACGAGGCTATTAGCGATCGGGCCATGGACCTTTAAATTTGCCTTTGTCTTATATCTGTAGCCAAATAGAAGGTAAGCATGTTGCATGGATAATTAATAGTCACTGTATTTACTGTATTTGAAATTTAAAAAACCAATTGTTTTGGATTTTTGCTTTTCTACACATGGAAATGTTTGCTAATTTTCATGTTTGTTGTGTTTACTGTTGTAGAGTGCTATGGTTCTTAAAGGTCCCAGGAAATGAGATGATAAACCTACTCCAAATCTTTACAGGGATATTCCATTCCAATAAACAGGGCCAATAAAAAGAATACACTACCAGTGACATCATTAGTGAAACTATTGATTTTCAGTCAGTGTCATGAATAGATTCACACCAGTTACCTGGAATTTTCTATTACTCTCTGAAAAATCAATAGTTTCACCAATGATGTCATCACCATCCCAAATGTTGAATGCTTCCTGGTCCCTCGTAGACTTGACACAAACCACATCAATTCTATTTGCATTCCTGGGACCTTTAAATTAAATGATATGCTCAACGTTGTGGACATGACATACTGTTGCAGCTATCATCAGAATTGTCTGTCATTTTAAATAGTAATAAAAGCATAGCTATAGTAATCTCACCATACCAATGCAGAGGATACCAATGGTAGAAATCAGTTAAAGCAATAACAGCACATTTTTTTGAAGAGTGCCTCCAATTTTCTGGATATTTTCAGATTTTTGCACAGTTGCATTGGTAATTGACTAGTACACAATACCTATGAATGGTAAAGCTCAAAATTCTGTGTCGTGTATACAAAGAAGAAATTAGAAAATTGTAACTTGAATAAATTAATATCAGAGATCTCGATACTAATTCAACGGCCTGCTGGAAACATCCTTCCATATAGCAGGAAATTGGCGCCATATCTGTGTTAGCTCATCCATTGTTGTTCCTGTGGTTCAGGCAAGTCAAGTTTGCGATCCATTTTTGTGAGTGTGGACACTATGTCATCATGGAGGACCATAAATTTGGCATTTCCAACTCTGCCGTAATTACAATCAGGGCCCTGATTCTAATTAACAAAACTCTCTATCGTTTATGACGAAACATTTTGGCATACCACTTGGCAGGTGTAGATTACTACTACTACTAAACCAAAGTTTTTAAATCCGGTTTTATCCCGTCATCGGGGGTGGCCGGATTCACTCACATTGCCGCAACCGCCCTGACTCCTTCTTCCATTTCACCCAATTCAATGCATCCTCCATCCTCAATTAACCCAACCCTCCTACTTTCCCCCTCCACTTGTTTCTTCCCTGTCTGCGATGTGGACGTCCACCTCCTCCTCAAACCGGCTCACCTCGAAACTCAAAAACTCCTTCTTAACACATGCTCATCATCCTTCTCAACACACATGCCCATACCAACGTACACTATTTGCCTTCGCCAACAAGTCCACCGCCTCTCCAAACCAACATCTTGCATCAACTCTCAGTCTAATGTGCCTGTCCATCAACTTCACACCACCCATCGCTCTAATCATTGCTCTCTTGTCCTCCTCAAATCCCATCTTTTTCACTCAGACACCACGTTTCGCTCCCTACAGCATCACTGATCTCACACAGCTCTTTACACCATTCCTTCATCTTCAAAGGATATCTTTTCCCATGCAACAAACTACCCACATTCCCTAAACGTCACCACCCATACCTCTCGCTGTCACAGCCACAAGCCACCTCACATTCACCACCCCGACTAACCTTATCCCCAGGTATGTGACATCCTTCACTGTTTCCACCTCACCACACAACCTTTCCTCCTGTTCCACTAATCCCTCCAGCCTCCCTTCCAAATCTTATACACACAAAATCTCCTTGCCAAACTAGGGGTCACTCTCTTCATCTTTGTTGCATCTCCATGGATCCCATTGCCCAACATTTCTCCACACAACTGAATTTACTTTTACTCTCTTCCCACATACCCCACATGGTCTACCTTTAATCGCCAACCACCTCCCTCTCCGTCCCAATCACCAGCAATTTGTCTTCCCAAGGTTTATCTTCTGACCCTTACTCTCGAAAGCCTTCTTCCATTTCCAAATTTCTCCCTCAGTCCCGCCAATGTCTCACTCATTAAAACCAAGTCATCGATACAACATCTCACTCAGCAACCGTCTTTTGCACTATCTGTGACTACATCAATCACAATTGCAAAAATCAATGGACGACAGTACAGGAAACTTGATGCACACCCCACTTCACCTCACAACTCTCGGAAAATCCGACCCCACTCTAACTTCGTTGTTGGCTCCTTCATACAAACTCATCAATGCTCTAACCACTACTTCTTGGTATCTCTCTCTTCCTCATCGCCCACTCCATCACTTCCTAGGTACCCTATCAAACGCCTTCTCCAAGTCTCAAAACACCTATACCGCTTCTTCCCTTTAGCTCGTTATTCCTGCTTGCAACCTCCCTAAAATAAACACTGCATCTATCGTTCCCGTCCATGCATAAACCCAAATGACATCTCACCCACTTCCACTATCTTCCGTTTACTAGACAATTACCAACACAACCTGTGACAAAAATCTCAACATTTTGACAATTTGGGGCCTCGTTTAAAACAATGGGCTTAGATTTGAAGAAGAAACGGAACAGGCTCAATGCACCCATGGATTACACGCTTTATTCCATTATCAACCTTATTAACTCGACGGAATAAAGCGTGTCGGGTTGTATCAATGGGTGCATTGAGCTGTTCGTTTCGTCGAAATATAATAAGCCAACAAAAATTGTATTCCACTCCTTAGAATACAGCAAATCCAACAAATCGAATCGCACATTCAAGTGGCCCATCCATTTTGAAAAGGAAAACAGTTGTTGTTGGTATTTCAGTACTACAAGGAGTTAAGAACCAGTTCACTTCATCAAATGATTTAAGCCATTTTAATTTATTTCATTGAAGTAAACACAGATGTAACTTGAGCTAAAAACGCCACTTTCTTTAAACTGCATTACTGCTTATTCAACAGTATGCGGAACCATGGCGATATGATCTCTCAGTGCACTCAGTGGAGATCTTGTGGAATCTATTGTCCTAGGTTTTCCTGATTCTGTGGGTAAGTGGTACCAGATAAAAAAATGTTCTAGAAATACTTCTTACTAGACTTTGGGAACACCAAGTCATGCTTCCAGAATAATCGTCGAGCAAGCATAAAGGGTACAGGAGACTAGTTGTATTATGTTCTTACAGGAACACATACCTGTCTGTGGGTCTACTTTTTCCCTTGACCTTTCGATTTGGGGAAGGTAGTAAGCCGTCCTTAGTTACCTCTGGTATTTTGTGCCATTTCCCTCATGAGCAGTCAATATTTGTATAATGTTTGGGGCATATACCATGGATAGTCTCTTTAAATATCCATTCCGTAAACACTAATTCCATTACTGTCTCAAAGTAATATTTTGAGATATAGCAGATATAACAAGGCTTAAACAAATTCTCAGGATGGTAAAGCTACCTTACTTGACCTCATGGGCACACTGCAGGTCAACGATTGTAAGAGCACTCACAGGTACACCTGAAGCAAATGAGGGCGATATTGCACGTAGCGAGAAGCAGACATAGGACGATGCAAACAATGGTGTAGGGGTTCTCATATAAGGACTGGTATGACACTAGATGTTTATCACTGATGAGACGATTGGCAAAGCACTGGCCAGCTACAAGATTGCAAAATAAGAAAGATAAACATTGATTACAAATTGTGATGGATTTTTAATGACCAACAGAACTGAGAAATAATGCTATGTGGGAGTTGTGTAAATGTTAACTATTATTAAAAGCTTGCTCCTGCTAACTTTTTATACACCTCATTATAACAATCTCTATACATCTGCTCATCCAAGATGGCCGCCAGTTCATGGTGCCAAATTATACACAATTTACGAGACACTTTCTGAGACCAACGCAGATAGTGGAAGTGCGGTAGTGCAGATGAGGTACACTATATTGAATTTGTTTTTATTTTTCCACAGAGGCTGATGCACATAAAAAATCTTGGCTGGATTCAAAATGGCAACCTACGTACTACTAGATTGACATTCTTACCCATCAAACCATGGGGGCTGAGTAAGTAGTGGAATCATGATCGAATACTGTACTGATTGTAATCAAATCCTGGGTTGTTAGGTGGGTGTTGCATTTTCCAAAAGAGGGATATTTATTAGAGGTTTATTTTACATTGGATTTTTAAACACTATTATAATGCATTATTATTTAAGAGCTGTAATTACAAATAATACAGCATGCAAAAACTCATACTATAGTCCATTTCCCTAGCTCTGTATAATGATGTTTTTACGCATGCATAAAGATATACCGTCTTTGAGCGCATGCATAAAAAATGTAATCCTTCAGCAGTTTACTAGTGTGACCACCTATTCTCGCACTGACGTCACTGCACAGAGGTAGGAAAACAGACTATAGGTACTGTACTATAGGGCCCTTGCACAGAAGGTAAATTATATTGAATGGACTTTTGTTTGCCCTCCAGATCATCCAAGGATGCGAAGAATACAATGCATGCACCTGGTTCACCTGAACATTTCAGCTATTTCTACAGGTGATTCCTTTGTTTTCTCTGCATGCTTGGGTTGTTCTGGAGGCAGGTCTGGCCAAGATAACCTATTGACCTGCTGTGCAAGCGCCCTGTATATAACTTACTTTCATCACAGTAATCTCCAGTGTATCCAGGCATACAAGAACACTCTCCCGTCAATGGATCACAATCACCTCCATGCTCACATAGGCACTCACTACGGCAACCGTTACCATAGGTACCAGGACCACGATGGTTTGAGAGCAGTAGTACTGTAACCAGCCTTCACAAGTGCAGCCATCTCATAAAATAAAGTGAAGAGAGCTTGGGTCCAGGGGTAGGGCTAGCACTATAGTAGATTTTAAAATAAGTGACACCTCATTAAAAATTTTTTTAGACCTGTCCATTCATCATGAGAGGTAATTGGGATCAGTGGCGTACCCTAACCATGGGGTTTGCGCCTGCCCCCACACAGAACCCTTGCCCCTCCCCCTTCAGCCCCCCAAATGAACTTACTTTTTAAATCCCCATTCATGAATTGATGGATTATTGCCATCGAGCGCGGCGGGTTTTAATAGGTCGGCTCTTATTTGCGAAACTAGTCGGCCGTTTTATGTCCCTTTTTTCCCCGAAAATTCGGCAAATTGTTCTGGAGCTAATGGGCTTTTCGCCGTATGTTTGTATTTTTGGGAATTTAGTGACGTGATTCCGTTTTGCGTAACTGTTTGTATGTCTTTTTTGTCCTTTTGACTCATTTGATGCCGTGCTTGTGTCGTCATTTCTTACTGAATGGGTATTGTTTTATGTGTGCACCTACTTCAACTGTTTCTAGTGGGGTTCTTCGGGCGAAAATGAAATGGTGAGCGTGTTACCAACTTCCACGGGCTTACAGGACTTAGGTCAACAAAGTGCGAGTTCCTTTGACTTGAGTAGATTTAGTTGTAACAAATTTCCCTG
Source organism: Ophioderma brevispina (assembly GCA_023653785.1). Classification (NCBI taxonomy): domain Eukaryota; kingdom Metazoa; phylum Echinodermata; class Ophiuroidea; order Amphilepidida; family Ophiodermatidae; genus Ophioderma; species Ophioderma brevispina. The sequence continues at coordinate 52,340 of JAMKCH010012978.1, forward strand.
GATGAAGGCATCCGACATATAGAGATGCCACAAAAGAAGTTGTTTTAACTTGCGATCAGACTTTGAGTTCTGTTAATAATCTCTTGGTATTGTGCACCAAGTCTCACGCAAGTTATAATTTGCCTACTTTTAGATGAAGCAAAACTTCAAAAATATATAAGTCCGTACCGTTAGCCAATGTGGTATCGTGGTATCGTCCTTTGCAGAAGGCAAGCCTTTTTTTCCCTTAGGATTTTACTGACTATGCATAGTGTTATGGTATAGATGGGTGAAAAGTTGGGTTTGTTGTTTGTTGTTTTCGAACGGCAAGTTTAAATTTTTAGTTTTATGTAATTGGTTATATTTTTTGGAGGTCTTTGAGAAACAATTTTGGTGTACGCTGAGAACCTTATCTGGTGTCATTATTAATTTCTTGTGGCTGTTTTCGATACAATTGCACATTCGCTGGCGACAATGTAATACATCCAGCGTGGCTGTTCCTCTAAACGATGGTAACACTACGTTGACCGTTTAAGGCACCTTGAAACTGTTGAAAACCATTCTGAGAATTTATCAGTGGTCCTTGAAAGTTGACACTTTAATATCTTGGAGTTCCCCACTGATAAAATTTCGATCCCTATAAACATATGATAAACAAAAAGAGGGTATTCACTTGCGACGCGGTGGCATACTGGTCGGAATATTTTTAATACCCTTACACTGGGATATATTCTAATGGCAGTTGGACGACAACACGCTTGCCTTACTTTTGACGGTTTTAGCTCTTTGTGTCGACGGTGCTCCACTACATGATTGGCCTAACATTCTACTTTTACCTTTTAATAATCCCGCTTCGTTGAAAAGCGAAAATGTGGCCAATAGTGGCGGTAGCATATCAAACTAAGTGGAAATCTTTGGAAACCATCTGTCCAAAATTAAATTACATTTTTACTAGATTTTTTAAATTGTTCAACAAGAGTCCGCGGAATTTGTCAATAATAATCCTCTATTTTTGATAGAGGAATATTCCCTCCAAGTGGCCTGAAACATACTAAAATTAATAGAGAATTTTTTGCGTAAAACCCCGTACAACCCGACCTTTGCTCTGCTACCAGTCTTTTTGACCCCTCTGATATCCTATATGTGTGCCCCAAGCGCAATTATTGCTTGTAACAGAGATGCCTAAACGATTGTTATCAAGCTTGCTGCATTACAGATCATGTAAGGCTGCCGGGGTAACCTGGAGTGTGAATGTAAACGGTATTAGTGTACATTTGCAGATTACCTTCACACGTAGTCAAAGACCACTGACCAAGTCTTCATATTGAGATATATAGAGTGGCCTCTAATGACCCTATATGGACTTTGACCCCATTTTGAATCTACAAATAAACCACTTCTGAAACTAAAATGCGATGACAAACTAAAGGAAGCACTGGTCCAGGACTCTCGGGATGCGCCGCAGAATGACCTATGATGACCCATTTGCCCTTTTGACCCTCTAATGCCCTATGGGACCTTGGACCCCATTTGGTCAAAATCTATACTTATCTAAAAAAATCCAACTTGTGGGGCTGGGGGTTTGTCCGGCTTGTGTTTCACCGTCCTTTTAAATACGGATATGAAATTTTTTTTTTTGGGTGGTGGTAGAGTTTGCCGTTCGAGTTGTTATGGTCACCCCGCATTTCTATGGGTCATTTGGGGTCAAAGGTCATTCAGGGTCAGGGAAAAAATGATGGTGGTGTGAGATTAAAAATAAAACTGATAACACGTAAAGAAAAGAAAATAGTAACACATTCTTAGGCGAAAATATAGAGTGTCTTTTGGTTCTGACATAGTTTTTCTCCCGACTTTCGGATGGACAGCAACAGCAATATTTTCTATTATTACCATGTAACATCTATAGGCGATGCTGTGTCTTAAATTGTTAACAAATTAACTCCTACAAGATAAGGCCTACAAGATAATGAACCTGTAATTGTGATTTGCGTTTGCCTTTTGGAGATTGCTCCATCATGGCTATTCGGGCACAAAGCGTAGTGGGTTATATTATTTTAGTGCCTGGTTGTGGCTCTTTGTTCCCAATGACCAGCCCTAACGGGGTATGTCAGAGGGGGCCTGTCAATTTTTTTGGGGGGAAGGAAAGCTTATTTTTAAGAGCTTATCTCTGGGCAGTTCATATGTTTCGTGATGGCTCGTTTTCAAGTAGGAGCCTTCAAGTGACTTTTACTTGACCTTTTCATTTCAATAATTTCTTTTTTTAAATCTCCATATGTACTTAGTTCCTACGGACAGTTCCTTAAAGCGGCGCTTGTTCACTCGTTTAATTTCAATACCTTTACATCCTTGCATTCATCATTTCTTGTTTGGCTCGCTATGATCACTATGTCTTTTGCCCTATCTTGTTAAATAATTGTCAATGTCCTCGTCTTGTCTTGTCCTGTTTTGTTTGGTCCTTTCTGCGTCTGTTTTGGTTGTTGTCTGTCTGTCTAATCTTGTCCCTCCTTGCCGAGTAACCAATATTAAAATGTAAACTCTGTATAGTGAAAGGTGGGGCATGCTCAAGTCCATCCGACTTATTAAATGACTCTCTCCTTGCATTTTCATTTATGTGTTTACTAAATTGAAGTTTAAAAAACCACCTTTATCTTTTTATATTTCTGTACTAATTTTATCATTATTAATGTTTTAACTAAATGAAGATCTAATAAAACTTAGTTTGAAAAAATTGAATTGAATACGGCGGGCCCTGTCATTTTTTTGGGAGCAGCTTATTTTAACGAGCTCTATCTCCTGATGCGTTCAGACCTAGTATGTGGCTTCGTTTTCAGTCGAACCTTTTATAGTTGACTTTTACTTCAACCTTTTTCATGTCATTTAAAAAAAATCCAAATGGACTAAGTTTCCTACTGACGTTACTTAAATGTGGAAGCTTTCATTTGAAGCTTTAAGACAATGTCCATTGGCTGTATCCCTCTTGATGAGGTATTACACTGAATGCTTCACTATTTTTTTTCAATCTCCCTGATTCCGTAATCAATCTCCGATTCCAAGATCAATCTCCCTGATTCCAAAATCTCAATGTAACAGCTCTGGCAAAGGTCATCCAGGGGTCGTTTCGGGTAACTTACCGTGCTTTGACGTATGGAATGAGTTTTGAATGGTGGTAGAGTTTCCGCCGTACGTTTTTGTCCATGTTTCGAGGGTCATTTTGGGGTCAAGGTCATCCGGGTCGTATCAGGTAACTTGGCTGTGCTTTGAATATGGATATGAGTTTGGTATGGTGTAGAGTTTCGCCATACGCGTTTTTGTTGTCATGTTTTCGAGGGGTCATTTTGGGGTCAAAGTTCTCCATGGGTGTTATCGGGTAACGTGGCTGTCTTTGTCGTATGGATATTAGTTTTGGTAATTTTGGTAGAGTTTCGCGTACCCTTTTGGTGTCACATTTTCGGGGGTCATTTGGGGTCAGAAGCATGTAGGGGTCATTTGGTAACTTTGCTGTGTTTTCATACCCATGCTTTGACGTATGGATATGAAGCACCCGGGTGCCTAATTAGGTCGAATACAGTACCTTGTTTCTGTTCTGAAACATTCCAGTCTACTCATCTAACGGGTATACTCAGCTAGCGAGACCCCACGCGCAGCGCGGGCTCCCACACTAGATACTAGCAATTTCTGCAAATAAGTTTACAGTGCCACCAAACATGCTCAAGGAACTTTGTAGGACTCATATAGGTAGATACAGGTTGACCTCTAATGACTCTAAATGACCTTTGGCCCACGTTCAAACTTTGACATCTAATATATTTTATACCGGTGGCTCTGTCTTTCACTGTGTCTGTCTGTCTGACTGCATATGTTCTCTGAAACCGAGGAGTTGCACGTTCCTGGATCTTGGTGGGTGGGTGGCCCTTGACCTTACGAAAGACTGGAGTCTGTATTGGTTAGTGGATCAAAGGTCATCAAGGGGTCAATTCAAAGTTTCAAAGGAGCTCCAATGGGTTAACTTTGGTGTGAATTCAGGCGAAACTTGTGGGCGGGGTCCCCATTGTTGATGATGAGAATTTTAAGGTCATGGCAAGGTCATCAGGGGTCATTCAAGTCAAAGGACCGCAAAACCCTAGGGTCATTCTAGTCCCAGGTGATCGCAACCAGGTGATAGCCAATCCGAGGATCGCCTAGTAAAATACTATTAAGAAACCACCGGTCCAGCACTCTTATGGTATGTACAGAATTACCTCTTATGGCCCATATGCCGTTTGGACCTCCAATGACCCTACCTACTTGACCTTTGACCCCAAACTTCGTACACTTCCCAGTAATTGTATACACGAATCCGACGTCGACTATTATCGCCCCTACGCCCTGGGCGGCGCACTCACCATCCGCGGACATGACTGGGGCATCTTTTGCATTCTCATGTTATAAAAATACAGCCGCGTTTTACTTTGTACGTTTTACCATAAAGAAGGGATAATTTTTGATCAGTTCTGACGGCAAAAACCAACTATTTCACTGTTATCCATTTGTATATCATCATGGGCGGCTTCAGGCAAAAATGTAAATTTTCTTGGCTGCACATCGCGCTAAAAAGTTACAAAAATGGAAACTTTGAACGAACTGCGTGCCAATTCACTCGCTAATGACCCAAATGAAACAAGAATCGTATCCATTTCAGTCTAATACCACATTTGTAACTCGCTGGTCATTTGCACGTGTACTGATAGTCCAGGCGACACATTCCATGCACAAACAAGACACTAATTTTGTTCAATCTCCTAAATCGATCACATGGGCACGGAAGTGTCCTTTCTAAAACACCACAACCCGCATCGGAAAATGTCCGTTTTTCAGCAATACGATCGGTCTTTGGAACCTTTTCAATTTCCGTACACGGAATATATCAACATTTCTATTGTTACTTTATTTTTATGTCTTGATGTTTGATTTTACGAACAATTAATTTTGCTACACGCGGCTGTTATTACCAATTTTTAACACGTATCCTAACCATAACTTCATTTCTCACCACGCAAAGTGGGCGGATAACCTCATTTTCAGAGATATTTTCTGATGAGCATGCGTACCAAGTAATATATTGACTCCAGGTTAAAGGGGATGCAATACTGTATCTAGGGTAACACCAGTGTTCATGTCAAGGATTAAGTAATTACCTTCAGTGCAATTTCCATGATGACTACAATTGGGTGTGTCCCACACTGCAACACTTCACATCCTGGACCTTGCCAGTTACCATGGCAATGACACTCTCCCAGAATGCATTGCCCATGATTGCTACAATCAGCTGGGATGCAATCCGGCTCATGCACACACACAATGGTGGACACCTGGCGACTACAGCGGAAAGCAGGGTCCTGACTGCAAAATGGAAGGAAGTCGAAGAAAAAATTATTCCCAACCAGCACAATATTTTGTGAAGGATAAAATATCCAAAGGTGCATCATTGTAAAAAGTGGCGACCTAGACAATCTTCATATGGGAAAAAATCCTATGGTAAAGTTTGTTTTTTACACTGGGTCCAAGTGGTTCTCTTTAAGCCCCAGTCACACTGGGAGATACGACAGGTTACGACTAGATGCTGATCATGTTCAAAACCCTTTCTGCGATTGAACCAAGGTTTTGACCGTCGCATACAATCGCATTTGGTCGTAGCTGATGGTGGGCACGTCCAGTCGTATGTAGTCGCCTACTATCGTACGATTGGTCATTGTTTTAGAGTGGTGCGATTAATAGCACGATTGGTGGAAGACTATGTACGCCTATCCTGCGAGTGTCTGCGATTAATCGCACGTATATAGACCAAATCGCCGCCTTTACTATTCCTACTTTTTATACATTACGAAATGATCCAACTAGTGCATTTTTTGTGCTCAAAAAAGCCATCAGACACCCCTACTGCCACATTAAAATTTCGGTGCGCCCACGCCTAGTAGCCGTCCCACGCTAGCATCGGTACGCCCAACCATATGATGTCACTGCGACCAGAATCCTTTGCTCTTTTTTGTGTCTCAGTAGGGGCGCCATGTTTATTTTTGTTACTGTATTTAACACACAGTTTTTCCCCATCATTGCTCGTTTTATTGGAGACTAAGATCTATATTTCATATCTGATATAAGTCTTACGTTATCTACGGCTGATCGGAAGTTTGTATGATGTTTTGTGTTGATGGTGTTTTGAAGACTTTTCAAGATCGACGATCGGAGGTTCAGAATTCGGCCAGTTCAGAATTTGGAAGTGTTGACATAAGTATCAGATATATATTAACTAGGCGGTTCCCGGGGTTTGGATCACCTGCGGTTTGCGATCCACCTGGGTTTCGCGATCTCCTGGGTTGGTTTCAGCGATCACCTGGGTTAGTGATAACCTGGGTTTCGCGATCACCCTGGCAGAATGGACCCCAGGTTTCAAGGTGCTTTGACCTGGAATGACCTCGTCATGACCTTTACAATTTTGGGGCCACCAAGTTTCGTCGGGATACACCAAAGTTTACCCAATTTGACCTCAGTTGACCTTGAATGGACCCCTGATGACCTTGTGAACTTTAAGTTGCTAGGCCCAACAACCACACCCCACCTCCAAGTCAAGTTGCATGTCCATACACCCCACATTTACTCCATTTGACCTCCTTGACCTGAATGACCCTAATGACCCTTCATGACTCCAAAATTGTTGGCATCAACAATCGACCACACCTCCAAGTTCATGTCCAATAAACCGTTTAATCATTGACCTTGAAGACCTTGTTGAACTTTCGTTGACCTTCAAAAATTTTCGGCATCAACAATTGACCCCGCCCACCAAGGTTTAGTTTCGTCTGGTACCACCAACTTTACTCCATTGGACCTCATTTGACCTTGAAATGACCCCTGAGGACCTGTGATCCACTAACTAATACATACTCGGTCTTCTTCGGACGGTCAGAGGCACTCCCCTACCAAGTTTCAGGAATGTAGACGCCAAAAAAAACCAACAATACGGTCTCCGAGAAATCGAACCGGTTAAACCTCATAATATTAAACCTTGATGATCCCTGATGACCTTTCGTGACCTTCACAATTTCGGCATCAAAAATCGACCCCACCTCCAAGTTCATGTCCATACACCAATGTTTTACCCTCATTTGAACCTTTTTTTTGACCTTAGAATGCCTCCGATGAACCTTGGGGGGGGGCCGTCGCCAGTCGCTTCCCCGTGCAGAATACTTCAATCCGTTCCTTCCCATCCTTTCCTTCCTCCGCCTATTTCAATCCGTCGGGTCGCGTTCTTTCAGCTTCAGCTGTTTTTGTTCCTCCGTCGGCTTACCAATCTACCCATTCGACCACCGTCGTCATTCTTCCAGAAAGGGTTCTCCTTCATCGATTCTCTATTCTGGTTCCAGAAGGATAAGGATATTCTTCTACTTCCTGTAGGACGCGCTCTCCTCCCGAGATCACAGTTCCCATACGCAAGCCATCCCGTGTAGTCCACCTTATGAAGAAGTTCTTCGGAGAGAAGTAAAGATTTTGAATATGTTGGTCGTAAAAAAAGGGATCGTCTGAGGGGACAATTACAGCGTCGCCGCAGCGTTCGCCAGATAGGGATGGCTCTTGTGCTAAGAATACTTTCTCCTCTCCGTCAGAAAGTTCATCAAGTAGTAAGAGAAATAAGAGAAGCATCATGACTCTTCTAGCCATTACTACCGAAGATTCTAGAGGCTCTCCTTCAGGTACTTATCAACGTCAGTGGTCCTAGTCTCATTACGGAAAGATCTTCAGGTTCAAGACTAGTGAAAAGTCATCTCATGTGTCCATTAATTCAAAGGGACTGTTATCATGAGAAATAAGTCAGGTGGTTTCCTCGGCGAACGGATTCTAGACCGACTCATTCCTCTGGTGGAAAGTGGAAATTTGCAGCTTATAGTGGGTCTTCCAAGAAAAGATCTAAAGTGATTGATGTATCTGATATAACTCTATATCAAAGCCTTAAGATAAAGTTATTACTCAAAGATGGAGTAAGTTATCTGTTTTGATGATAAAGAGAAGTCCACCGTGCAACATGGATAAGTACTGAATCCCGAAGGGCTCGTTGATAATGGATAGAGGGATTCTCCTCTGTGAATCAATAGTGATTCATCACAGAAATGAGCCTAACCTGATTCATGATCCTACCCAGTGTACTCCTACGAGTTCAAAGCCACCGAAACTACTCAACCATTATCGACTGATGCTACTTCATGCGTGCACAATCTAGTCAAGTACTTCAAGTCAAAGCGCATAGTGATAAATTGGCTTAAGACATTCCGCCACCGAGGTTGAGGGATGAAGTTAGAGGAATTTCCCCAATAATTTGGAGCTCATATTTCGATGTGACTCCCTATAACGGAAGACTTTTGAAGACACTAACGTTACTATATTCCAGAGGTTGCGACACTTCTTGGCAGTGTTTGGTTAATCGGGGATGAAATGTGATCTGATACTCCTCAAGATTCTACACTGGACCTGGTGTGGCGCAAAGCCATTATACAAAAACAGGTAGTGAAGAATATCATTTATATTGACGGACAGTCTTAAGACAGACTATGATAAGGTCAGAAGTCTATTTGGACTGAGTATCAGAAGAAGACTCCCCTTCTCAGATGATTCCTAGTCTTTCCTTCAAGTGAGGAAGATAAAGAATTTCTTCTTGTACCTTATGGTTCTAGGACCTGCTGGGATAAAAGGAAATTTGATGATAAAGACTTTATGCAAGCAGACCCATGCCCTCCAGTTGGGGTGTTGAAAGGAGGTTTATTTAAGAAACATAAGATACCTGTCCATAGAAGTGATTCATGGAATGGGGGCAAAGACGCCGATCTCCGCCATTTGGAACAGCTCGCTGTGAGGGAATGAGGAACTTCAAAATGAAGCTTGTTGTCTCTAGCCTTATGAACGGGGTTATTGGAGCCTCATGTAGAGCTGTCTAAATGAGCTATGAGAGATGCCTTTTACTATGAGAGGATCTTCATTCACGTTTCTGCAGAGCTTTTCACGGAAGATTGCTTCCAGTTGGGCTTAAGAAGAAAGAATGCTGTGAGCTTTGAATTATTTACAAGCCAAAGAAAGGAAGTTTTCCTAAACGCTCCCAGGGAAAGGATCTCTTTGGCGGACAGTGGTCTAGTTTAGGCTTCTCAGGAAAAGAGAAGACGTGTTAAAGGCTGCAGATCAGCGCCAAGAAGGTCTAAATAGTAAAAGTCCAGAGGCTCCTCAAAATATAGACCCTTATAGATACAGACCTTAGATTATGGCTACCGCAGAAGGTCCTCCGCCTCAAGTTATGGTCCTGCCAATAGAGGGGAAATAAGAGGTTCTTTCGGAAGTCGATATGGCTTTAAAGATAGCAAGGTCCAACTAAAGAGGCTCTAGACAGTTCAGAAGATATTCTTCCTACTCCAGAAGTAGAGGTCGCCAGACGTGCGCCGATAGGGAGGAAATTACACTTGACTCCTACCTACCTTTGACGCCAGTGGGGGGCGTCTGAAGTTTTCCTCCCGGCGTGGCGATCGATCACCTCGGATCAATGGATTTTACGGGTAATAATTTCAGAAGGTTTACCATTTGGAGTTTACCGATCATCCGCCGATGAAAGTCAGCTTTTGCTCTACGCCTATGACAAAAGAGCTTTACAAGGCTATGATAATTAAAAAAGGAAGTGAAAGAATTGCTAAGACAGAATGCAATTTTTCCAAAAGAAGAATATGGGAAAGGCTTTATTCGTGTTTCTCCCTGGCTCCGAAAAAAAAAGGAGACCTCAGGCCACTATCAAAAATTAAGCCCTTGAAACAGAGTATTCGACCAAGCCATTTCAGAATGGAAAAACTTAAGCGGTTCATCAAAGGTTGAAGAAGGGAGGTTCGGCGCGACATTGGATTTTAAAAGACGCCTACCTCCAGTTCCAGTTTTTTCTCATCAAAAATGGCTTCGCTTCAGAGGCGATAAACCAGCTTTTCATTCCAAGTTTACCATTCGGACATCAGTCAAAAAAGCAAACTGCTCCCCGACCTTTACTAGACTAGTGAAGACAGTGCAGAACATCTGAGAAGGAGGGCATCCAAATTGTCGTCTATCTCGACGATTGGGTGATTGTAGCACAAGAAATAAGTGGTTAAAGCAGTTAACTGTGGGTATACATAAGGTGAAAGAGTGGGCTTTATGAAAACCTAAAGAAAATTCAAGTTTTGCCAAAGCCAGAAACCGGGAGTCCTCGGAGCGATTTTGGACTGGAAAACAGCCAAAGCTTTTCCAAACAGAAGAGAGAATCAAGTTGAGGGATTGTAATCCTGCTCATTCTGAAGAGGATTTTTTCTCCGGCTCATCTATGGCTTCGCTGCTAGGATGATGGCACGTTGGGGACATTCTACCCTTCTTGCAGATGAGGATGAGATTCTCCAGCTACCACCGCCGGAGTATACAGGACTACCGTTTTCACGATCTAAAACCGTCAAAGTACGTTAAAGCCAAAGATTGCAAAAAGCAACCTACGATGGTTAAAGCAACACGAAGAATCGTATGGTGGGAAAGAAGTTCAGGAGGCTCCTCATCAACTTATTATAACAACCGAGCTTCGAGGGCAGGATGGGGGAGCATCATTGAGACCACAAAATAAAGGGAGTATGGTCCAAGTTGATAAGGAAGCTCCATTAAATGTCTAGAGGTGATAGCAGTCTACCACACTCAAAGCGGTTGCATTTTCAAAACTAAGGATTCTGGGAAAGTCAGTGAAAACAGATCCAAGGACAATTCCACTGTTGTTGCCTACAGAATCACAAGGAGGGGACAAAGGAGTATCCTCATGCGCACTACAACCATCCGCCTCCTCTCTTGGTGCCAGTAGCATTTAATTACCCTCAAGGAGGAACACTCCAGGAGTCATAAAATGTTCGCAGACCGTATTTCAGAGGGAAAACAGCCAAGATGATAGCTTACACGGAATCAACGTGGAGGGGCATCTCAAAAGCCGCATATGCCAGATGAATTTTCAAAACATTTAAGGCCTCATGGTAGATTTGGTTGCGAACAGCAAAAATTCACCAACTCCAAAACATACTGCACGTGGCTGGAAAACGGAACGAGAAATGCCTGGGTGAAGGACTGCTGTACTATAAGTTGGGAGAACCTGATTGCATGCCTTTCCACCGAAACAATTTGGCAAAAATACTGACGAAGTTTCAGCAATCAAGGTCATGCAAGGATGCTGCTTGTGGCCCCATTTTGGCCACGTACGGTTTAGGTTTTGAGGCGGTCAGCAGCTGGAAGACCCATCCAAGACTAATTTTAAGGCAAAAATCTATTGGGTGGCGGAAGAAAAGAAAAAGAAACAGAGAAGAGTGTCGCTCCAAAGGGGACTAAAGGTCTTCTACATTGACTGTGTGGCCTCTTTCAAGCTCGCCTTCAAAAGCAAAGGGGCTTTTTAAGAAGAAAGTGCCTCCTCCCTGGCGGGGGGAGACGAGGAAGTCACCTACATTATATACATAGACGACCGACAAATTCAATGGTTGGGTGCAAGAAACATAAGGTTGATCCGCATTCTTCCTCTGTAGAAACGTGGCTAACTTCCTGGACATCTCTTTTCAAGAAAAAATCTCCAGCTCGTTCGACTATTAGAGAAACTACCGGTCTGCCATTCGACCCCCATGTAGCCCGGACATGATTGGAGAAGATAAGGGTCTCTCGGACCTCATTAAAGGATGTTAAAAAACGTCCAACTATTCGGAAACGCACTCCTTCTTGGGATCTTACATTAGTCCTCCAATACGTAGCTGGCGAGCCGTTTGAAACTTTGGACAAAGCCACGCACTATCCTTGGACTGACAAGAAAAAGGACAGCATCCTCCTATGGCGTCTACCAGAGGGTGTTCCGAAATTCATGGGTTATCTACCGACAAAAAAAAAAGTATATGAGGATTCTCGGATCTCACAATGTACTCTGTTCTCGTGCGGTTTCATGGCTAAAAACTAGGACACTCAGGTTATGGCACCTCAACCCAATAGTACTTCCAGAAAAATACCCGTGTTACGGTGATCCTGAAGACAAACGCTGGTGTCCAGTCAGAGCCCTCTCCACTTTTACCACGCACTGCCTTTTGAGGGAAATCATGGATTCTTCAATTCTGACCACCTCTTTATAACTACAATAAAACCTTACAAACCCTGCAAACAAAACACAAATCAGTGGGTCCACTTCCCTCATCTCTACTGTGTAAAAGTGAAGCTCGTCACTGGACAGTAAACATCGGCCCTTACCCTCATCTGGGGCTTTTTCACTTGATGTGAACATTTTCTGATATTATGGAAAGCAGCAGGATGGAGGACGGCCACTACTTTCAAAATATTATTGAAAGGACTCTACTAGTAACCAAACCGTGACCAAAACCATCTTGTCAGCAAAGCAGTCAGAGTAAGAGGGGGGATGCCATGCATCATATAAATCTGCGCATAAGGTGGGTTGGCCGGGATAAACTTATCTGTACCTTGATATTGATGTGTTTTATGATATACTTTCATGATTTATGTATATGGTGTACTATGGGGCAAAAAATAGTAAAAGCTCCATATTAAAAGAAACAATGGCGAAAAACCCCGCTACTACTGAGACTACCGGGTCCACTTCCTCCACCTAGCGACCAGTGTGGGCAGTATGAATAGTTGGATCATTCGTAATGTATAAAATGTATGAAATAAGAATATACTCCACCAAAATTGTGAAGTAATTCTATTTAGAAATGTATACTACGGAAATGATCCAACTAGTGACCCTCATCCAGGCCCTTCCCCGCACGTGGAGCTTGGGGAAGGTACAAAATGAGCGCAAAGGAATTTATGGTCGCCAAGTGGAATCATAAATGGTTGGGCGTTACCGAGCTACGCGTGGGACGCTAATAGGCGTGGGCGCACCGAAAATTTTTAATGTGGCAGGAGGGGGGTCGGATGGTTTTTAGAGCACGAAAAAATGCACTAGTTGGATCATTCGGAAGTATACATGTATAAAGAGAAAATTCACAATTTGGTGAGTATAATGGAGGACCGTTGTGCCCACAACGTGTAACCACAAGGGACCTGTTGTGCCCAATAGTCTGTGTGTTTGTTTCGGGGTTTTTCAGGGGGTATATATAAGGTGGTTTCAGGGAAAGCGGAATCAGACTCATCCAGAGTCTCCAGAGAAGGGAGTCAGGTCATCATCTGGAAGTGTTATCGGAGTAAAAGAATTTTATAGTGTGGGGACTGCTACACACGATTGACACCAACTCTTACGATGGCCTGGACGCTCGGCACGATTCTCAATCGCGGGCAATCCCAGGCAATCGCCTCTCCAGTGTGACTGGCGTACCAACGGAGTTGGGACAGGAGGAGATTTTTTTGAGGAAACAAAATTACTTAAATGTACTGGACCAGTTACAAGAACCCCTACAGAGAACGTTTCAAAGCTTTGAACAAAACAAGTACAAAAAATTGCAAACCTTTTTTGAAACTTGCATGCTATTGTAATAGTTCCCAAGAACCATGCTTTGAATTTCTGTTGTGCCGACAGAAAATCTTTTTTTTAAATTCAGCATCGTAATACATAAAGGACAGTATTCTGCTGAGTCACTTCAGGTGTGGATCTATAATTGGTAAGCATCCAAATATGCAAAAAATAACATGGTCCTCGGACCGCTTGTGTTCCGCCCTGCTCCGGTGTGTGAATATTAGGCCTAACATCACCTTTAACCTTGATATGTGACCTTGACATCACAAAAAATTAGGGTTTTGCATGTAAAACTCCATAAACCAGTTTGGTTCAAGTAACCTGCAAATTTCAAATGGGACAATTTTACATTTTCAGCTATTTGACAACTTGACCTCACATGACCTTTTTGACCCGGTATGTGACCTTTGGACTCAACAACATGAGGGATGAGGGATCACAGGTTGCTCTTAGTATGACTCAAGTTTGGTTCCAATGAAACTTCAACTTGTCAAGAGGTCATTTACATTTTCGCCTATTTTACAACTTGGACCTCCACATGACCTTGACCTGGTATGTGCCTTTGACTCATCAAAAACAAATGGGGGTTGGCCCATGCTTTCACCTGGGACCAAGTTTGGTTTAAATCCATAACGGTATTTGGAATATTACAGGCAAATGTAAACCCTTTTCCACAATAAACAGAACATCAACAACAACAACTCAGTGGACAAAGTTGATCCCTATGTGTCTTCCTGCCTTAGGGCAGGCGACAAAAACGGGGTTCGGACCAAAAAATTGGGGTGACTTCTTTCTGGAAACGGATGTGAGGAATATAAATTCTCATAAATAGCACTTGATTGGTTGTAGACCACCTACCAAGAAAGGTTTCCAAGGGGTATGGGAAAAACAAGTACAAAAGAAAACTGAAAAAACTTGTTTGAACTTGCCTGCTATGTATAAGTCCTATTAGAAAAACGTCCTTGATTGTTCTGCCATGATTCGGACATAAAAGAAGTACTAAATCATCATCTATTACATAAAGGATGGCAATTGGCTGATTCAATTCGTGTGATATAATAGAAATGTGACGGTTGACGGTACATAGACCCTTTCACGATGTATCAAGGCGCTTTTACATTTATTCCGCTGTCACCAGGAATATGTCAGCAGATCACATGCCTATGGCATATAATACCGTTGGGCAGCGGCAATGGACCAATATTCCTAACAGCCTCCCCATTGGCATTGCCGGGTGGAGAGAGGCAAGAGATAAAGTGATTCCCAAGTGCACAAAACATTGGCCTCAGCGGGACTAGAACCCAGGACCTTTGGGGTCATGAGGGCGGTCATTCATCCACTGGACCAACATGTGCTTCTTCTATGGAAGAATTCCTAAAAAGGGAAAATTTTAAAAAAATTGGGGGTGCTTCTTTCTGAAATGTCATTTCTCTTAGAGGGGCAAATTAATCCTGTGTTTGGAAAATTTCCTTGCAACACAGAAGAAACTGAGTTTGGCTAACAAATTAGCCCAAAAACTAGCCTACTTACCATGGTAGAGGGGTAATTTGTACAGCTCCATTAATGACAAAAGTTACCGACCCACCACTATCTAGGTTGATGGCATTCACAGCACCATGTTTGAGTAGGAAGTCTGCCAATTCTGGCAACGTTATCCTGTAGGGGTGAAAGTCAGTAGTGAATAAGAAATCAATACATGTCATACTACTTATACTATCAGTGATCCATCTGAAAGAGTCCAAATATTTGAAAATTGCATAATATACTTGAATGTGTTTCAATTAAATTATAATGAAGGGTAAAGCAGATGGACCTGTGTACAAAGGAATGGCGTGCCCATCTCTCTCTTTTGAAGCGATTGGGCCAGACTCCCCATACAGGCGTGGATCCAGGGAGGGGGCGCTCACGCCTCCCGGTATTCTGCAAAATCTTGTAAAATCAGCCTATTTTGGACAAGTTTCAGCCTTCAGCCCCCCGGTAATTTTGACATTTTTCAAATCCTGGATCTGCCCCTGCCATATAATGTTGCTGTAGGGGGATCATTCCACCTCCTCTACAGAGTCTATTACCTGCCCAACATTAAATTGGATCGATTAAGCCCAAATTAATTGGTCGAGCTATGAGTTGCAAAAATATTGGGCGAGACGCAGCCGAGCCCAATATTTTAAAACTCATAGCGAGACCAATTAATATTGGGCGTAAATCATCCAATTTTATCATTATCATGATTTGGATCCGATATTTTCCCACACTTGGACTCCTCAAAACATGATATTGAATAATGTCGGCACCCATTTATACCCTGGGTATAGAGAAGAGTAACTGAGGTGAAGTGCCTTACTCAAGGGTGAAACATGTTGGCCACAGCGGGGCTTGAACTCACATCCTTTAGTGTGTGGGTCAGGTGCTTATCCACTGGACCACAATGTCATGTGCCCTCCATATTAAAGGTGCAACGAGAGATTTCAAATAACAGGTGTCCTGAAAAAATGTGAAAATTCTGATTCTGGCACTGGTGTAAAGCTTTATATCAAAAATATTCCCATCTGTAAGGATTAAGCTGAGAACTGTTTCTTTGGTACAAAAATTGTGAAATTTCTAATTTCGTATAGGAGCAAATACAAATTTCAGCCTATGTTTTCTATTGAAATATAAGTATATACAAATCATCTTTTGTTTTCATTTAAAGTTATTACCATTGTAGCCCATAAGGTAGGGGATCTTTTGAGCGTCTATTCTATATGAAATCACTACATATCACAGAAAATATGGATGACTTGAAATCGCTCGTTGCACCTTTAAAGTATACTTTAATTGTACTTTATACCCATTTTACTGGATTGGGACTGTAGTATTATTATGATACTTATATTTTACTTCAAAGATATTTTATCATTTGTACCATAAAACAGGGTGAACAGGGACATGGGGGTGAATGGGGAAAATAGGGGGAAGTTTTTGGAAACTAATTTTTAAAATGTAATAAATCCTGGCAACTTTCATTTACCTTTGATTGAAAGAGTAACCTAATGTTTGAAAGATTGCTTAATCGGTGTGCAACCTAATATTTTGGGTCAATGAGGGCACTTTTTACATTTTCCTCTAACTGCTAAAAAATCTAGTGGTCAAAATTTGCAGAAATCTTTGTTTATGAAGACCTAGCCTAATGTGTCCTACATATAGATGGTATAAAAGATAAATAAGTTACTTTTAAATTAAAAAATTTGCAAATGTCTTTTTTTTTAATACTCTCAGATTGGGGTGAATAGGGGCAGCTACATTTTAAAAGATATATAAAAGATGCTGAATTTTTAATGGTGTCAATTTGTAGATATATATATTGAATAAAATCACTCCTTAAGTTTGGATAGCATATCTAAAGAAAGTTACGTCTCTGAATTTTGTGAAAGTGTCCCTTTTACCCAAATCGGGGTGGCACCAGGGGGTGGCAGTGCCAGTGGGGGTGCCCCCAGAGAGTGCATAAAAATTAGGTTTTTCTTACCTAAATCATGTAAATGAGTTAATAGTGTGCATGATGTTTAGATTGTTTGTTTATTTGTTCCCCTCCCCCCAGCACTGCCCCTGCCCCAAATATACCTTCATGTGTTTCATTGAAGTACAGTAATGTTAAGTATATCTAAAGTACTGTACTTTAAATAAAGGCCTACTTGTTTTGGTCTAGAGTATTTACCCTCTAACGTGCGTCTGTCCGTCTATTTGTACTATCATCAACCGTCCATCACGATCACTGGCTAAAACTGTTCTTGCAGATAAGGCATTGAAATACTTGTCTATAGAGCCTGAAAAAAAATTATATGCAAATTGTAAAAGCAAAATTCATCTGACTTGAGTACAAAGTGGGCTTGTAAATGATGTAACATTGATCACACTTTTTTGTGTATTTTATTTCACTCTAATGTGTGAAAGTATCAACTTGCGCACATCAATACTTTAATGTACATTCTCTAAATTTCAAAAGGAAGTTTAAGAGACTTATTGCAGTGACAAATAAGTTTAAAATTTAAATTACATTTAAATATCAAGTATTTTTTGAAAGTTTTGTCCCTATTTCTTTGGATTAACAAGACTACTCTTTATAAAGACTATGTGTAGGAGACGACGACGGAGAAAATAAGGCGTATACTGGGGATTTTCCAAATTCAGAAAATTCTTAAAATCACTCGGGGAATCTACCATGTAAAATCAGGATAAAATTGGGAAGAAAACTTGCTATTTTCCAGCAAGTTATTTAGGCCTATTTATAACATTCGGCATTTGCCAGACAGAACCCAATATTGCTACCGTATTGTTCCTAATAAACGCCCCGGGGCGGTGCATTTTTCAAAAGAGGGGGCATTTATTACAGTCAAAAATGGAAAGTCAAAAATCTGCACAAAAATCACCTTACACAGTTTATAAAAGATACTGGGGGTCCAGATGTCATTATACACATGAAATCCACGAACATCACTTTGTACTTTGTAGAAGAATTGATGACAACAGCGATTATGATACGGATTACGACAGTACTGGCTATGAAATCATGCGATTTAGGTAAGTTTAACTCATTTTCTTGAATTGTTTTATCCAAAAATCGTAGGGGGCGTTTATTAGAAGCAGGGGCGTTTATTAGGAACAACACGGTATATGCATTAAATTCAAGGATGCCTCCAAAACAGAGGGGAAAGATTTATGGGATGAAGTCCGATTTTAGCGTAATTTTCGACTTGAAAAGCATACCCTCATTTTGTATTTTTTATGATTTTGATACCCTAAACAATATACGCGTGAACATCGCCTGATCGGATTACAAGGACATTCATTAATCAACTCCACAGACTCCATCGGGTTTCTAATGAAATCTGATGAGGAGGGTAGCTGGTTTCCCTGGTGGAATGAAAAAGAAGATTTACCTACAATAGAGAGCTAATGGTGGCCATCCATGCTGCCTTGCATGGTGGGCATGGTTGCCCAAAGGCTAGGCCCACCACCGACAACTGTGGATTGGCATCAGGAAGGGCATCCGGTCAATTATCTTTTGCTCCAATAATTCCTCACACTGCAGTATTGAAGGGCATGAGGTGAATCCAACCACCCCAGTTTAGTGGGGACAAAACCAGATTTAAAACTTTGGTTTAACTAACAGGCTAAACTGATTAGTCAATTCTGTAGAAGTGCCACGTAATAGGATTTGTTGCCCCAGTAATCGGTCCAAACAAATCACAGGGCACAGGACACATGCTATACAATGAGCCCTGTGATTTGTTTGGACCAATTTCTGGGACAACGAATCCTAAACGTGGCACTTCTACAGAATTGACTAATCAGTTTAGCCTGTTAGTTAGTTAAACCACAGTTTTAAATCTGGTTTTGTCCCCACTAAACGGGGGTGGCCGGATTCACCTCACACTTCTACAGCGAATTAACTTCAAATATGGCATGGTGATAGAACATGGTGAGGTCATGTGCTGTTTATGTATACTTTTTGGACATGTTATGAATATTAATATGAGCTCATTTGCATATTTTCAAGAACATTCATTAATCCACTCTCCGGACTAAACCGAATGAACTTCTAACGTGGCACGGTGATAAAACATGATGGCCCGTATTCCAGAAAGTTGTTTAGTGCGATTTTAAGCTAAGCAAACGTTTATCTTTGAGATAAACGCATCGCTTAAGTAAATGCAATTCTAGAAAGGAGTTTAAAGTTAAATGCAATTTTAACTCCACTAAAATGCATCTAAATTTAAACTACTGTCTGTTCAATTAACTTAGATGTCTGGTTTTTATTAATTATTTCAAAAAATTATTTATTTTTTGATATTTTAAGCAAAAAAGAAAGTTTTGGGCATCTTTGGACCTAAGACGTGTTTTACATTACAAAAGGAATGGAACAATTTAAACCTTCAAATCTATTGAAATCTGAGTATTTCACCCTCGTTTTGAAAAGGAGCGAATAAATGTTTGGTACCATTAGTAATTACGTTTTGTGGAAGGTTCCATTGACTCCACTTTGAAGGTAGTAAAGTTATCGTCGGAGGATATGATTCACGATCAATATTGTCTGCCAATTGCCAACTTTGTTCAACAAGATAAAATCCGAACCGTTTGTATTTGCTTGCACTGAATTTTTTTTGCATACAACGAGATGATATTGAATGAGTCGAACGGCATTAACTTGAATGGACGGCTTTTATAACTAGGTAGCTTTATGATTCTTTTGTTCATAACAATGAATAAAAAAGACAGGACCTCTTCAAAGTATCGCTATTTCAAAGATTCATTTTCTACATGCATTAATGCCCTCGCAAACACCTGAAATCAAGGCAATGTCCATGAATCAATAATTGTTCGTAAAGCGTACTTTTGAAGCGCCCCTAATCATGAATGGGTCTGCCATCAAATTTTCAGAGTCAAAAGCAATATTCACTGGCCCCGTTTATTGTGTCGTTTTTCCAATAAAAATCAGTGTAAATTGGAATAAAATCCAAAGACGAATAGATTTTTTCAGCTTGGAACCCGATGATCTTGTTGGGTCCATGATGAATAACCACTTTTCTTATCGTGATTTTTTTCGAAAGCGTATATTTTTTAAAATAATTAAAATTAAAACGCGGAACATCTTAAGTTAATTGAACAAACAATCGGTACGGGGCCAGTTTAAGAAGTAGTTTAATCGTGTTTTCTCAAGTAACGGTTTTACTTGGGCACTGCCCAATTTAACAGAAGCAATGGCGCATATCATTTCCGACCAGTTGGTGTAGTACCATAAATGCTACGAAAAGCCGTGGATACACGTTTCGCGCTCACCATTAAAACACAATAGGATCTTTTGCACACTCATGTTGGCCGTCTTTAAATAACGACGTATTTAAAACTTCTGTTTAAGTTCTGGTTTACGTAGCAATGGTTAAAATATTTAACGCGTTTTGCTTAAGCGCAATTTTAAATAAATTACGCGGATTTTAAGCTAAAATCCGCGTGTAGTTAAACAATATTTTTTTTTTTGATTATTACGGGCCGATGAGTTTATGTGCTGAGTACTTTTTGGACATGTTAGGAATATTAATGACTCATTTGCATATTTTTAGAATGTACAATGGATTAAAAAACAAAATTTGGGGGACCATCTGAAATTCGTGATCCATAGCCTCTCAGCCGCCCAGACATACTAAAAGACGATTGAGATTTTTTTATCAGCTGAACCATTGGGCTAGTATAGTATGTTTGCCCAATCTTACTTGGATTTATTCAATCTATTTTGGGAGCAATTTTTATTTTGTTTTTTAAATGGACAGAAATTACAACACAGTGGCCCGTACCGTGGTGCAACATGACTACAAAACAATTGCTCATGAAATCAAAATGCACCATCAGAATGAACTGAATTTTGGAAATAAGCTTTTGAGGATATCTATTGCCCAGGAAAGGATCTAGTGAATCAAACAAAACTGAATGTCCTAAGTGTTATATTACCCTCAAAATTTTGATTAAAATTATTATTTTCCTCAATTTTAAAATTTGAGAACAGATTTTCATTGGAAAAGTACTTGTTTAGGATCAAACAAGAGAAGCAGTGTGATTCCCCTATTGTTTGGGCAAGGTGCACCTGTTAGATAGATTGGCACAATAGGAATAGAGGGATTCCCCAAGATGTACACTTAGAACTGAGTCAACTTGTTTCTTGCGTTGAGATCAAAGCATTGCATGATTATAGAGGCCACTATGCGATTCACCTTGAACAATTCGAATAAAAGTACTTTTTCGTATATTCCGCGTAGGGCATAGTGAATTATTATGAAACAATGTGTCCGGCCTTCAATGGCAGCTGGCGTTGGTCGCTATTCAAGGTCAAAGGTCCATGACCTTTATAAGGCATCTCATGGATCATAACTCTCAACCATTGTTAAAAGCACAAATGAGGTGTCTAACCAAGGTTTTTGGGGTCAACAAACACAATTAGCATACGAAAAAACGATCAATGGCACCCTGTCCTTGATTTCCAAAATAGTATGCACTATCGGCATGAAATTGTACTTTAGAACTTCATCCCGATCCCCCTCACATTTTAAAGTGTTGGATAAGACTTGGTGATGCCTTAGATCAAAAGCTCTGACCCTTTGATTTTTGTACAGTGTATTGGTATAAGTCTCCTCTTCCCATTGATAACAAAAGTTCAATGTCCTTCCATTTGACTCCTAATCATGGGAACTTGATTTTTTTTTTTTTTCGATTGTTGCTAAAAAGAAGCCCATGTCTATTTGAGGTAAAATCAGGAATGTTTATTTTGCTAGGTTTTTGGAATGATTCGGAAAGGAAATCATTTTGTACAATACACATGAGGTATTAAGAGTGCATAAAGCTCATATATTTTTGAAATTTTTGAAAGAGTGAAAAGAAATATATAAAGGTGGCAACCATCCCCTTACTCAAAACTGAGTCCTTTGCCTCCGACTACCAAGGTAAACAGTGCCGTACTATTATTTTTGCGCGAAAATGAAACAATGATGTCCCAAGATGTAATTGCAGCCATGAGGTTTTCAAATTTAATGTGTTTTACGGGGCCGGAAAAATACTTGTTGGCTTTGGGTAACAACCCCACCTTCCTCGCCGGCATAACAAGGTGTTACATCATGACCTTCAAGGGAGGACTTTTGCCACTCATAGCAAATCCCCATTCAGCCTACCTGTGGACCTAATCGAACACCCCACAATTTCTTTAAAACCCCGACGACGGATCCGTTAGGTGTGGGGCTCACCGCCTAGTCTTTTCTGCGTGGGCAGTCACCCTGGACCACCTCCGTGCTCTCGCCACATACCCATGCTCACTTTGTGCTCTGGGTGTTGCCATGGCGCACGGGCGTCCCCCGGTTTCTAGTGGGCAGGTTATGGTCCGCTCGACAATCTGAAGGGAGGATAGACACAACGAAGGGTGTATCGAGCCACCAGCAAAATTCCTTTCGTCCTATCTTTGCCGAGATTGGAAACGGGCTGATCGCCTCCCTTTGTCGTGTTGGACAAGTGTTTGTTGGACAGTCCCTCCCCCAGGTGGGGTCCATAATCCCTGAGACATACCGGTCCAAAAGTCAGAAGGGATGCGCCGTCGGTGAAGTGGCAGCTCTACTTTGGGATGCAGGTTGCCGCACATCGCTAGATGGGGGACCGACCCACGCAACAAGTGATCTGTTGCACTCACAATCATTATCGACGTCATTTTGTGGCATATTAGGGAGGGGGCCTAACTCTTTGGAACCACCGAACCCAGATCCCCCGGGCGAGCAAACGGGACGCCATGCGCGACCGGAAGGATTGATAGCCTATCTTGAATCATAGCTTCTCCATGTTGCCATGATCCTCTAGTGGCTCGGTCTCGAGACTGCCTGGTCATGCTGGTAGCCCATTATGGCCACGCCAGGTCTTTGTTTCCCAGGCCACTAGATCTGCTTGTAAGGAAACAGTCCATCTTCCCTGGATGGACCTGGTCAGAGGTCCTCCTCCACCGACACGTTTCGTCCCATAGTGCCACCACCCGTGCTCCGAACTCTGTCTGAATCATTTCCTGCAGACTGTACCCTGAGGTGGACTTTTCTGACCAGCTGACCTGCTCACTTTTGTGCAGGCAAAATCACTAGAGCATCATATAATTACCATGCATTGTGTGCCGACATATTTATCCATGCAATTTCTGAGAACCGTAGACCAGTTGGGCTAATTCTTCAAGGAAGTCTTTCAGGATTGGGTTTTACATTAGTGTCCTGACTGTCCGAGTTTCTTTTTTACCGAACACCAATGCCAGACCCTTTCAAAGGGCTCGTTTAGGCCATGGCGGTTTCTTTCAGTCCCCTCTGTCCAATCTTGTGGAGTGGTATGTTTACCGGGATCGTCCCCGTTTCGAGCCGTGTGCCGGAGGGGGTTTTGCATGGTCTTGCAATCTGGGTGTCGGAACAGTTTTAAAAACCCAACCGAAAGCTGGTACTCTAGTAGCGCATGGTGGTTTTGTAGCAGCAATATCGGTCACCAGTATCCATACGCGTACCCAACTCTTCCTGCCTCTACTAATGAAGGTCCAGGAACAATACTTTTGGTTGGTACATATTGGGGGGGGGGGGGGCAACTAATTCTCCCACTGACGAGGCCCTGCGTGTGCCGAAACATGGCCAAAATGCCGCAAATGCGCACGCCCCCCTTTTTTAGGGGGGGGTCAACAAAACAACCGCATCCAAGACGCTGGTCACGCCCCGCTATTGAAGCGAAGTAATAACTACGACTGTATATACTAATCTACAGAACCATTGTGACCCTAGGAAGGTTGCAGAGCATGACCGACACGGGGGACGGGGCGAAAGAAGGAAATCTAAAATTTGCGGCGAATGGCCAACAGCCACATATTTACACCCCACCACCATTCTTTGTGGTTCCCGGTCTCGCACCATACACCCTACCAGTGTTTTTTCTTAGCAAGATTCCCCCTCGGGCGTTAAGTGCGCAAAGCCCAAAACCCCCGCGCCCAGCAACCCAGAAACAACTTTCCAGCACCTCGAGGACACAGGCGGCACACCTTAGCCCGCGGCTACGGGAGAGACCACGAGGTTGGGGCAACCATAGAACGAGGATGCGTGCGAACCATAGGCCGCATGGGCCTCTACCCCTCTTTTTGTCCTGCTACTGCGCCGCCCTGCTCCCTCTTCCATCCAACCACCACCACCATCCAACACGGTCCACTTTTTTAAAAGATAATGGGGGGGTGTGTGAGGGGGAAGGGGGGGGGGGGGGGGGGGGGGGTGTGGGGGGGGGTGGGGGGGTGGTGGGGGGTTGGTTTTTTTGTGGGTTTGGGGTGGGGAAGTTGGGGCGGGGGGGGTGTGGGGGGGGGGGGGGGTGGGGGGGCAAGAGGGGGGGAGGCGGGGGTTGGAGGGGGAATTATTGTGGGTTGGTCCAGAAACAAAAATATAGGTAAGGGTATTAAAATGATAAAAGCAAAGATATCTAAGGTGGATGAAAAAAGAGTTGCAGTAAAGGAGATTGGTGCAGAATAGACGTAGCCAGGTATGTAAAAAAAGTAAAAAGGGACAAGAGCCAAAGTGGTGGGAAGGATGTGCAGAGGGAGAGAGCTGGAGAGTAATAAGGGGAAAAAATTGAGAAGAGAGAGTGAGGGGGGGAAAAATTGCGACCGAAGGGGGGGTAAGTCCTTAAAGAAAGGAGGGAAGACCAACAGAGCGAAGAGAGTTCAGTAACAGACGGGAGCGGAAGGGACCGGGATCTGACGCCAGGGGGGAAGAGGGAAAGACCAGATAGAAGGGTAGCAGGAAAAGGAAAGAAGGGTTGGGAAAAGAAGAGCGAGTGGGAGAAAACAAAGAGAACGAGGTAAGCAGCAACGCAACCAGATCCGACGATAAGGAAAAGATTTGAACAAAAGCAGACAAAGCTGGCGAAAACGCGAAGCTTCTTGGAATCAGAGGGAAACGGAGGCAAGCGGGCCTGCTTTTCTCTGCCCAGTCTCTGAACCCATTAATGAATGACTTCATAAGGTTTTCATGCAAAAAACATGAAAGGTCGTTCACTCATAACACATTGGATTGGTGCTCTACACGGACACCCTCAGTGGGATGATCCTCCGTTCTCCACATTTTTTTTTTCCATGGGCATTGACGTTTTCTTTCACCACGCTACCACCCTACCCTTCCCTGCTTGCCGTTCCTCTTCACTGTCTCCACGATTTCAGCTCCGGGTCCATTGGTGGGAGGAGGGAAAAAAATCGCCGCCTTATGGGCATGGAGTGGAAGGTTGATATATTATGGGTCCTGGTTGGGACAGATGGACCTCTACAAGGTCCGACGCTTGAAATTGAGCAGGAAAATTATAGCGATCTCCTCTTGTATTAGTTGCCCCCCCCACCCATGCCAAAAGTTAATATTTTTTTTAAGTGGTTAAACAGTGTATTTGCTCCAAAACTCAATCATTTATGATGAGTTTGCATTGCACAGATTATGACCATTTGGTTCACTGGGATAATAATCAGCATTTAAATGTTACTCCTTTCGTTTTCGGGGGGAGGGGGGGGTCAAAATGGCCCATCGTAAAGTGAAAACCGTATATTTGTTTTCCCATGTTTATTGGGACTTAAGTTAATGTTAGTTAAAGTCCCTTCACAACAAAGTTTAATGCTGCTGAGGATCTAAAATACTAACTACACAATGCTTGTTGACCCATGACACAGGCGAAAATGAAGATCCCCCAATGGTATGCATGAAAAGTCACTAAAATAACCTGACCTTAGACGCAGCCGCGTGGTGGGAAACGACTTCTACCGTGAATTTTCATTTTGAAGGGCCTATGGTAAGGTGAAAGCTCTGAAGGATTTTTAATAATCTAAATACCACTAACTCATGACAGTTCCCATGAAGCAGGCTAAGTTCATGACCGCTAAAGTTGGGGGGCCCCTTTTTGTGGCTCAAATGCAGAAGTCGCTAAAATTAACCCATTTTTTTTACGCCGCACCATTGGCGTAGCCACATGGAGGAGCAGGGGGCAGCTCCCCCCCACACACACAATAAATCGAGAGGGGAGCCAAAATGGAAAGGAAAAAACGAAGAGAAAAAGATAAAGAACAATATGAGGAAAGAAGAGAAAGGGAAAAGATAGAACGAGAGAAATAGGAAGCACGAGAATGGGCAAAGGAGATAAGAGAAGGGGTAATAGACAGAGGATTGGGGATCCGTACAATAAGTAAACGGGGGACTTTTTTTTTGCCTCTGAACACAAATTTTTAGCTTCCAAAAGGGCAAAACCCATGCACCTAGCTAACGGGAGCTTCCTGCCCCTAGTACCCTGCCCACCGCCTATAACCGTAATCCCGCATCAGGTCTGGCAACACCACTGCGCACTACGGGCCGCATTGTCAAATGTGGAATAAATCTAAATTACTAAACATTTCATAATTCCTGATATCTTTGTAGAGGCTCTTAAAGATACACTAACTCTCTAATCCTACTACATGGCTCGGCGTCTCAGTTTTCAGTTTGGGTAATTTTAGTATCTTTTTCACATCTGACCACGGGGGAGTGGGGATGGTGCACACTACTTTTTTTGGTCAAGTGAATCGTTGAATGTTTTGCCTTTTTCATGGTCAAAGGCATGCAGTTAGTGCTTTTAGACCATTTAAAGACCCTTCAGCAGCATTTAACTCTGCTAATAGGTCCCTATAAAATGGAATAAAAATATATGTCCCTATGGGGCCATTTTTACCCTCCTATGAAACGAAGGATAACATTAAAATGCTGATTTATCCCACTTGAAATCCACGGCCAATATTCTGTGGCAATACAAACGGGTCATCATACTTATAACTGATTTGGTTTTGGGAGCAAATACACTGTTATAACAGCACTTAAAAATGCACGGTTTTGTCTACCTATATACCGTATATTACTCAATTTTGCTCAAGGTCACAAAAGTTTTTACGGCTGCCTTTGAGAACGAAAGTAATATGAATTTTCTGTTTGTGACCTACCCTTATTTACCCTAAAATTATCCCTGCGGAGAGTTAGAGCAATCCAAGGTGTAATGGTCACTCCGTCACTGATTATTTTCAAATGAAACCTTAAGAATTCATTCATAATTGTGTATAGTTCTCGTAGTGTGAAACAGGTTTTAATTATATTAAAAACCTTTGACTTTTGGATATAAAAGGGTATTACTGACCCCCATAATGAGCCAGTTCGCACATTATGATTGGTCTTGCAACCTCTAACGTACAATGGTTCGTAGATACAGTCCGTAAGTAGTCGCTCAAAGGGGCGTGACCCCCCAAAAAGGGGCGTGGCCATTTCGGCATTTTTGGCGTCAGGGGAATGCTGTTACCAACGAAATATTGTTCCTGGACCTTCAATTGTGGATTCCTGAAGGTTTACTTACTCTGGACATATCATTCACATGCAAAACGACCATAGCTACTACTAGTTTTTGTTAGAAACAGTTTTGGCCGTCTGGTGTTTAAGTAATTTAATTTTCTTCCTTGACAATGCGCCCCGTAGTGCGCAGTGGTGTTGCCAGACCTAACTCGGGGGGGGGGGGGGGATTATGTACTAGGTGGTGGGTCCTAGTGGGCTGAGCTCCGTATGTCAGTGGTTTTACCCTTTTATAAGCTAAAAATTAGTGTTCCAAGCACAAATTCCCTGTTTTCCTGTCTTTTCCGGCTTCCTCCCCCTTTCTTCTCTTCCCACCTCTCTTCTCTCCTTTGCCCATTCTCTTCTCCCCTAATTCCTCTCTTTCTCTTTTTCCCCTTCTCTCTTTCCTCATTTTTCTTCTCTTTTCCTCTTTTTCCTTCCATTTTGGCTCTTTGCTCACCTTCTCATTTAATATGTGTTAGTACTTTTAGATCCTTCCCGCACCCCATATTAATCTTTGTTGCTGAAGGGACTTTAATAACTTAACTTCTTAAACCGCTGTGAAAATGTAAGAGCAATTTTCATTGGCTGAGCCCCGGTTCATTCATTTAATTGAACCCAAGTAGTACGCCGCTGCTATTGAAGTTATTTTTAGGTGAATCGCTCGGTCATCACCGCGTTTTGCTACTTTCAAGCGCGCCTGCCAACGTGCGTCTCGTTGCTATGATCGTTGCGTTCCACGGGTTGTTCGATTGTTTGTCCCTGGGTGGTGGCATCCTTTCTTGTTGTATTTCCGCCGTAAAGCATCGCGAATTGGGTTAAGATGACCTTAATGTAAAGCTGTTTAAGAATGAGAATAAAGGTATGATGTTGGGAACCTGTACTTACTCTCTTTACGACGAATTGGAACCCGGCGACAACCATTATTTTTGCGTGGAAGAACTCGGCCCTCCGGCCTCGTTCTTCCCACTGTCTAAAATACTGGTATCGCCTTGGGTTCACTTCGTCGTACAGAGATTACAGGTTCCCAAAATCAACCTTTATTCTCTCTAAATTAACCTTATTCCCTATAACATGGAAACCATTATCGGTATTTTCACTTACTATGGGCCATTGACCCCCCCCCCCCCCGAACGAAGGATTAACATTAAAATGCTGATTATAGCCCAGTTGAAATCCACATGGTCAATATTCTGGTGAATGCCAACTCATAACTGTTGCTTTTTGGAGCAAATAACACTGTTATAACATCACTTACAAAATGCGGTTTTCACCTAATATACCTGACCCAATTTTTGCTCCAAAGTCACAAAATTTTGACCGGCTTCCATTTGAGAACGGAACGATATGAATTTTCTTTTTGTGACCTACCCTTAGCTACCCAAAAATTACCCCTGAGGAGAGTTAGAGCAAATCCAAGGTGTATGGTGAACTCGCTTCCTGTTTTGGCATGAAAACCTTAGAATTCATTCATAATTGTTATAGTGCGCACATATGGTAAAATCAGTTTTTGACAATTTATCTTAAAACCGTGCTTTTGGATTAAAAATATATTACTGACCCCGCCATAATGTGGTCATTCCGCACATTTAGAGTGGGTCTCTCTCAACTTCCTAGGTCTAACGGTTCTGTAAATACAGTCAGTAGTAGTCACTTCGCTCAAAAGCGGCGTGACCCCCAAAAAAGGGGCGTGGGCCATTTCGGCATTTTCGGCGTCATTGGAATAAATGTACCAACAAAACTATTGTTCCTGACCCCCCCTTCAATTTAGAAGATTCCTGAAGAGTTTAGCTCTGGACATATATTGCTCCAAAACCACCATGAGCTACTGAGTACTTTAGTCTTCTGGAACTTCCTAGCGGCTGTGGCTTGTGGCTGTTGCTTGTGTGTGCCTAGGGTTCCGATATACTGCTTTGTCTACGGACGAGCCCCCCACCGCTTTGGAGCGCAATGAGGGTCTCTATTTCTATTCTTCCACAATGCAGGCTGTTTTGGACCATAATCAGACTCTTTCTTTAAACCCCGAAACCGATGTTTCCGCCACGACTCACCATAGTTGCAGACGGGGTTGCAGAACAAGATCAGAGAGCCTGTGGCAAAGGGACACATTGAGCTAGCTGGATTTCTCATTCATTTTGAATGCACACAAAAACACCATGATTGGTTTACTGGCTTCTTGGTTAGGGCATATGATTTTCGAGCCTCACCTCTTCCTCCTCCTCCTCTTGGCATTCTATAAAGAGCCTTCAGCCCAGACAATTTTGGACAATGTCGGTTTGAGTTCTACTTTCCACCTTCCCACCAAAGAGTCTATTTGATGCATGTGTTAGTCAAGCGGAGATGGGGTGTCGCCGTCCAATTCCCTCTTGGCTGATCGACCATAGCATCTTGACCCAGTAACAAGGTATTTCCCTCTCTCAGGAGTGAGAGGGCGATACACTGAGGTAATATACCTTCCTTCCACGACCTTATGGCGCTCACGCATTTTGTTATTCTCCCCATACAAGGACGTCGTTGGAAGGTTTTTGGTCTAATTTTTTTTGTTTTTTCTTTTTTTTTTGTGAGAGATCATTTTGCGGAGGGTCGAATTACAGCGTCATTATGTTGGGTCCGTGATATTTTGGGTGCGTGCCATGGTCCCGACTATTTTGGGAGTTAGCTCATTTAGCAGTGGTAAATGGGGTTTAATAGTCCCCACATGAAATATTTTATGCAAAAGTCTCTCACTTAGTACCACACTATTATATCACACAGGACTCCTCAGTTCGAGGATCTTGTCTCAGAAACACATATTCACTGATGTGACATCATATTGTAATCTGTTTTCATTATTAATATATATTAAGTCAAATATTTTGTTTGCATATTTGTCCAGACTGACGAATTGGCTAATTTTACGTTGAGAAAAATTGTAAAAATTCGATTAAAATAACAGTGCTTTCTATGCTAAAAAGCAATGTTGGCCCTGACATTTAAAGCCGTAAAATATGTTTTGTTTTTATTGACCACCAAAACATAGGGTTAGACACCACCAACCACCTTGTTGCCTTTTCTCAGGCACAATTGGCTGAGCAGTTATGACCCATCACATGCCGTATAAAGGTCATTGGACCTATGACCTTGAATATCTGAGACCAATACAGGCAACAGGAAGGCTGGGACAAATGTTTCCCTACATTTATTCATAGGCCTACCAGAATATACAAAAGGTCATTTTATGAGAATTTGTTTTCAGTTACATAGGACTGTGGGTGTCACATTTGGTGGAGCAAGGGCAAACACTTGCACCTGTGATGCAGTTTCAGATTTGGCTATTTCAACAAGTGGGTAATGAGGCTTCTGCTTGTGTTCCAAATGAAATTTTTGATCCACGAAGGATTTCTTAGTTTTCATCGATATCCATTGATTTTACAATAGTATTTTGTTTGCTGTTTTCATTCTAGATGATGGTCAATATGTGTTGGTTATTTTGATACTTGTACAGACTGGCGAATTGCGATAATTTATTTTAGAATGTTTGAAAATTTTGATTAAAAGTGCTTCTATCTGAAAGATAATGAATACTTCCTGTAAGCCTTCAATACTTTATTGTTGTTTATTGACCCCCAAAACCATGGTATAGACACCAGCTGTTTGCTTCTAGGCCAATTTGATGAGCAGTTATAACCCATCCCTAGGCGTCTACTAACGTATTGAAACCTTTGCCCTTGAATATCTGACCAAACGTATAACAGCAACTAGAATGTGGACAAATATTGTTGGTATAATTCATATATGGGCCTACCAGAATATACAAGGAGTCCTTTTATTAGAATTTTCAAGGTATTATAGGACTGGTCCATATTCCCCCCTACTACTATGATCTGGGAAATTCCCCCATGGGTTAATAAATGTGAAATGAATGCAATTCCACAGGTGATGTAATTTTTTTGAGAAATCTGATTTGACCTGCTAGGATTATGTTTATGCATGATGCTGTGGTACTATCTATTTTAAGACTTGGGGACTTTGTGAAATGAAGGTATAAAAGCTGAGTTGCCAAAAGTTTTGAACTTTTTTTGATATCTAAAATGTAGATCACTTTGCACAGGCTCATTATTTGTGTTTGAACAGGTATTTCTGACCTTTGGCACGTCTAACGAGACGTCATAACAGCTGTGATCACAAAAATAATGATGCTAGGAAATTTGAGGTTATTTATTTTAATAAATTTTTTTGGTCTATCTTGAAATAAGGGGGGATGAATTACCAGGAAATCCCTCTTGTTAGAATTAGAGGTAAGGCCCAAAATATTTTGTTTCCAGTAGGTGTCCAAACCAATGCGAAATGAGTTTGTTTTTCTCTATAAGAGGTTCCCCCCGAATGGCTTAAAATTGGCAAATTCCAAATCAAACATTTTGCAAATCATATTGACTGTCAAATTATTACTTTATAAAACAAATTATTGATTTGGTATCACTAACATATATTTTTAACTGAGATGTTTTAGCGCTTTAGAGGCATTTTTGCCATAAAAAATGCAAATTTTCTCAGTAAATCAACAAAAAAATATGAACTCTGTTAAAATGGCTTCAAAATAAAAATGCCACACAGCCTTCTTGAAACAAACGTTTTGGGGGCTTTTATGCCCTGGGAGTTCGACGATGCAAACAAAAGAGGCCATGAACTTTGCTTTCAAGCCTTCTGCTCAATATACAAAGATCGCTTTCTTTCATCAAATAGCAACAGAATCAAATTAGTATTAGTCTAATTATTACATCAAGTGGCAGTGCCAGACCTCTTTTTATGGGGGGGCAAAAAGGGGGAAAGTGATTTTTTTGGGGGGGGAAAGTATAAAAATATTTGGAGATTTTTAACCAATTTTGGGAAAAAAACAGAAAATTACAATTTTCCCCCAAATTGGGTGTATTTTTGGCCCCAATTGCCCAAATTTTACCAAAACCCCTCATTTTTTTCGGCGGAGGGGGCGGGGGGGGGAGGGGGGGGGGCGGGAAAACTATGGGGGGGAAAGAAAAAATGGGCAAATCCACCCATGCTGCCAATGTACATGACAACCTACTAACCTGTTTTTGAGTATCTGCACATTCGGTCTTTCTGCTCTCCTCTATATAACTTTTCCATCTTCAAGATCCAACCCTTCCCAACAAGCTGAACAAAAGGATTGGATGTATCAGCACATCTTCTTCAGCAAGATAGCTGTGGAAATAGTCACATTTTACCATTTTAGCAAGAACACAAATGTACTATAATACTAATTCACAATACAGTAGCTATATTTTACAGAGTTTCCAGCTTTTCAAGATTTGTCCAGAAGATAACTAAATCAGGGACAGGGATTATCTTTTGAGCACGTTTTGTGCCTATTTCAATGTTTTATATACTTTGACAAAATGAGGTCATGGGTCACACAGGCATCAGCAGAGGTCAATCTGTGCATACCCTATACGAGTCCTGTACCAGTGGTTGTTTTAAGTTAGGTTGTAGAATTTGAATTGCAGACGTGTGTTATAGATTGACAAAATGAGGTCAAAGGCCCGGTCAAAGGTCATTAAAGGTCAATTAGCATATAGCTCATGAGTCTTGGGCCAGTGGTTCTTTTGAGCAAGTTTAATGGCTATACAACGTAATTTGGAAAATATTTTAGATATTTTGACAAATTGGGGTCAAAGGTCAGGGTAGGGTCACTAGAGATCTGAAGGGCACATGAGACACAAAAGGTCATTGTGTGTATATCTGTAACAAAGAGTCATTTTATTTGCAGAAGTGTTCTTTAAAAGGTTTGAACAACATGGGTCAAGGGTCATTAAGGTCAAACTGTGCTGCCCACATTATTATAGATTGACAAAATGGGGTCAAAGGTCATATAGGGTCATCCTGTTTACATTCTATGTGAGACTTGGATCAGTGGTTCTTTTGACTAGGCGTGAAGGTAATCGGCAAATGCACACTAAACGGTCAACATCACATTCCAGGTACCCACTGCAATGCAGCTATCTTAACAAAATGTGATCAAAGGCCAAGGTCATAAGAATTTTTAAATTTTATTAAGTAGGGTCATTAAGGTCAAAAGGACACATGGGTCACAAGAAGTCATTCTGTATACCCGATAAGAGTTTTGGACCTGTGGTTCCTTTAGTTTGTCATAGCATTTTATTTGCTGAAGTGTTTTGTAAGTTTTAACAACATAGGTCAAAGTTCAGTCATTAGAGGTCTATCTGTGTACACTCCATATGAGACTTGGGTCAGTGGTTCTTTTGACTAGGTGTGAAGTTAAGGCCAAGGAAAAAAACAAGTTTGTCTCAGAAGACCGCGCGCATTAGGTTTAAAATTGCTTTTTGACCGCATAATTTTTTTTTTAGGTTTTACTCACTTTAAATTTTTTTGTAAAAAATTTCAGAAAAAAAATGAAAATTTGGCCGCGAAGCGACCGAAAAAAAATGAAAAGTTTTTAGTTTTTTTCAAAAATGAATTATAATTAAAAAGAAAAACAGCATTTCGCATTAGCATTTTTCTAAAAAAAAAAACGCATTTCGCATTTTTCACATTTCTTCTGAGACAAACTTGTTTTTTTTTGGCCTAATTGGCAAATGCACACTAAACAGTCAACTTAACATTTAGAGGAGGAGCTGGGACCCAGGTCAAACATCGTCGTTTACCCCTTATTAAGCTTCACTATCAGAAAAGGTTTGACACCTTTGGTAGTTAGTATGGACCCTCTACATCAATGCCAGATAGTTAGTACTCTCAAATTGTGGTATCACTTTTTCAATAGGGGTCAATTTAAGTTTACACAGGGGTCAAATTTTTAAAATGCTCCAATCATGTTGAAATGTATGCCATATTGTCCGTCTAGTCATAAGGATTCCAAAAATGTGTAGTTTGTACCATCTATGACCATTGCTTTGGGAGTTATAGGGTAAAAATGGCTAAAATGGTAAAAAAAAGTCAATTTCTATTTGTACAGGGGTCAAAATCAGAAGTTGCTCCAATTTTGGTAAAGTTGAAATAAGTTGTTCATCTAGCTTAATGTGTCAAAATAAGGAATAGTTTGTACCATCTGCAATGCATAGTTACTATGTTATGCGACAAAATAGGTCATAGGGCAACATAATCCAATTGGTGATGACCTTCTTTGACCCTTATCTCCGTACGTAAGCATTTAACATAATAAAAACTATACCTTTTAGTAGTCCTATATAATACAAATTGAGACTGACCTTGTTATACCATTTTTGTGGTCGCCTAAAAAAAAAACGCATGTTCAATGGAAAAAAGCACATACTAGTCCCAACTAGTCCAAATTTTGTATGTCCGTCCGTATGTCCATCCGTATGACTCGGTTAACCTTTTTATTTATTTATAACATTCGGCAATTGCCAGGCAGAACCCAATATTGCTATATGCATTAAATTCAAGGGACGCCTCCAGAACAGCGGGGAAAGATTTTATGGGAAGAAGTCCGATTTTAGAGGCAGGAGGAAACCGAAGTGCTCGGAGAAAAACCTGCGATGACGAGTATGGATCGGCAACCAAATTCACGTACGACACTGGCTCGATCGGGAATCGAACCCGCGCCGCATTGGTGAAAGGTGAGCGACTCGACCGCTACACCAACTCGCCCTCCCAAAAATTTAAAAATGCTCTGCAGGCTAAACGCTATCCCCGATTTACTTCAAACTTGATATGGTCACAGAGATAGAGGTGTTTTATTTATCCGAATTTACCAAGTGCCAAAAAAATTGATTTTTTTACGACTTTTTCCTACCAATATTGTACAGTTGTACAATGAAGATTGCAATATTTCTCTTCCATATTTTCCACAAATTAGCATCTTTCAATAATATTCGGAAGATTGATTATTTACTTCACTAATTTTTTATCCTATAATATTATAGGCTATTGTCATCACGTAGCAAATTAGAGTAGGAAACCCAATGTTCTCTCATAAACTAGTCTCTCATCTCTTGTCCAATTCTTTTGAAACTCGCAGGTATGCAAGTAATGACATTTCTTTGAAAAGTTATGTTGTGGATTTTAAAATTCTGAGCAGATGTTGCGTTTTGGGGCATTTTGTTCGGCTTTTTGTGTTTTTGGCATGAATTGTGTTGGTAGGCAAGATTATGGTGATTTGTCTGTTGTCCTATAATGTAGATGCATGCTGTGTGAAAGCTGAAAGCCATGCATTATCAATGCTGGCCTAGAGAGGCATTGCATTTGCAGCCTAGTCTGATAACCACTTGGCAGTAAATTTAAATTTTTACCTTGCTGGATGATAGTTATGATATCAACTTCAATTAGCACTCTCCATTTCACAGTTGGGGTTGTCCTTGGACATTCAGTGGCTAGCCCTATAGTAACACTCAATTTTGGTCTTCACTTGACCGTACTTGGTTTCATTTCAACTTTTATGCTTTCAACTAGCAGTGCCGACCCGCTATTTTAGCGCGACGCGATACCGCTAAATCAAACCTGCTCTGAGAAGGTTTTTGCCGCGTTGCATACCGCTATTTCACCAGTAGAAACAGCCGATAGCGGCATTTTCCGTGTTGGGCAGGAAATGATGCCAAGGCCGCGCTGGTAATGCGACTTCCGCTACGCGCGTTGTTCAATTCACAGGTATAGTTTACTAGCCAGTTACCAATGCAATCGTGTAAAAATCTCCAATTTTTGAAAAATTGGGGGCGCTCTTCAAAAAAATGTGCTAATATTGCTTTAATTGATATTGAGACATTGAGAAATAATATGCTCATGATTTTACCATCATTTGTAAAGCAACATAATGAGTGATTTGCACAGACATAATAGTCTTACCATTTGACACAAACAGTTTAATTGAAAGTCAAGTTACATGCAAAGTGTAGAGTGAGATAAGGGGAGAAACCAAAAGATCGAAGTTAGGAGTTACTCTCAATTAAACTGCGTGTTTAAGGATTCACAGCTCCATTTGCAAATTCACGCGACACCTGGAGTATACGAAAGCGTTCAAGCTTTGACTTGCGTTTGGTGGACAGAATGGTGGAAAATTAAAGGGAAAGATATCCAACTTAAAAAAAAAAATTCTAGGGTGAAATTTTGTGTAGAAACTGAATCTGAAATAAAAAAGGCATAATTATTAACTTGAAAATTTTTCCCATAGCACTGTACAGGCATATTTCTGCCCAAAGTCCTCAAATTTGAGCAAAAATCGGTCGCAAAAAAATAAGTCCTTCAAAACTGGGACTCTCAGGGCTAAACAAATATAGCAAGTTTATATTTGTTTAGCCTTAAACCTCCCAGTTTTGAAGGACTTATTTTTTTTTTTTGCAAAGGCCTTTATTTTTTTCACACCCTCCAAAATGTTAGGGGTAGGGGTAACATATTACTACTTTATTTTTTTTTCAGTACATTCAACTTAGTCAAGTTTTATATCACTATTTAGCTATTGAAATACTGAACAAAAAAACACAAGAAGCATCACCATAGCTCATACCATTGCGGAGTTGGGGCGTTTTCAATCACAAAATTGGGTAAAAATTGCATTTTTTCCCAAAACAATTGTCACCCTGACTGCCAACTTTCTAACTGTTACAAAAAATAAACAAATAGATTGATCTCATTTAATGATTTGAATATTACAAATGTATCCCTGTCACATGATTAGCATAAAGAATTAGTCACTACTAGGTAGTTTTCATGTTCATACACTCAGAGGAAATTAGCAAGTCAAAATTGTTGTCACCCGAAAATGGCCATTTTTGGCTAAAATTGGCCAAAAAACTGAATTTTTCTCAATCAGTGAAAAATATGAGGTTTTAAGTGCCAAAATCTGAAAATATATAATATTTTACCCTTAGAAACATTTAAGTAATCAAGAATTTTGACTGTTTTCACCCCTAAATATTTTTTTCACGCCCGTGTCCGCTAAACGTAAGTCAAAACTTAAACGCTGTCATACATCCATTAGGTCACCTTGCAGTGCTCGATTTACAAAATAAATTTTACATGCACTGATGCATGTAGAACAAAAATTTTACATGCACAAAATCAATGTTGCATGCACACATATTAACAATAAAATTTAACTCAGTTGTACTGCTATGTCATTCACACAATATCATCAAAATATCAACT